>PVHY01000023.1:0-257344 GCA_004024945.1 Uropsilus gracilis
CCTCCCCTTCCTGTTTCCCCTTTCCCCTTTCTCCCCTCCTTCCCCTTCTCTTCCTCTGCTTCCCTTCCCTTTCCTCACATGGGCTTCCCTCTCTCCAAGACTTCTTAGAACTTCTGGAAGTTGACTGATGTAGCTTGGAGCATCTTGTGCAACTCCTGGTGAGTTTGCACAGAGGATTCAACTGCTGACATTTTCCCTCTGGGCTTCTGATTTTCCTTTACTTGTGTTGAATTATTTGCCTTGGAGCCGTGTCACCAGCATCAGTTCCTCTCCTTTGCTCAGTACTAGCTCTCAGAACTGTATTGGAGCACAGAATTTACTCTATTTGGATACTAAATACACTCTATATCCCCAGTAAAAATAGTACAAAGCTCATCTGCTGTGTTTTTTTTCTTAAGTAGTGATATCATTAAATGCTAGTTTCCCCCCTCCCCCTCAGAGAATGTTTCTCATAGTCTTCCATTATACTGCTCTTTTCATTGGCTACTGGAGAGCTTATAATTTCTCTAAATTTCATTTTTTGCTGAAAAGGTTACTTAAAGTTGTTGTTTTTTTGTTTGCTTGTTTGTTTGTTTTTGAGACTAGGTCTTGCTATTTTTTGCCCATGGAACCGCAGGTTCACGTTGCCTGGGATACCACGCACTCAAGCAATCCCCAGCCTCATCTTTCCAGGTAGCTGGGATTACACGCGTGCACCACCATGCCCAGCTATTTTTTGGGATTAGGTCTCACTATGTTGTCCCTGGCGGGACTCGAACTGTAATCTCTACCCCAGTCACTTCATAGGCTGAAGCTTACAGGCACGAGCCACCATGCCAGCTTAAAGTTTTTCTTAATTGCAACGTACTTATAATTTTTCATTTTCATTTATTTATAATTTTATTTATTTATAATTTTAAATGTTTAATTTTAGATGTCTAGTCTTAAATCTTTAAAGAGTTTTGTGGTCAATGATATGAAGTTTTTCTAATATATCTAAGATATACCAAGTTCATGCTGGATATTGTGTCTAAATTGAATGACAAAAGTATTCTTTTCTTTTGCTGTTTCTTTTTCTCTTGAACTGTCTTTTTATTTTTAACCCTATAAAATGTGATGACTATCCTGTTTAACTATGATATTAAATCTTTGCATTAGATAAATTTAGATATGCATGTTTCCTTTTAATTGAAGCAGTACATGTATGCCACACATTTTGGTGTTTTTATTTAATTATTATGAATTTAACCTGTCTTTTTCATTTCATTGTTATTTTTCCATGTGCTATTTTAAAAAATACTGCTTATATTACTAAATATTTTAGTTCAGAACTTATTTTTCTGTTCTTCACTTAAAAGAAAACTGCTATGTGACAAATGATCATCTCCCTGATTTTTTTTTTTTTTTGGAAGATCTATTTTTAGGTTCGCCTTATGGCTCAGTATCCTCTATTTTTGTTAATGTTCTGTATTTATTTTTGTTGTAAAATGAATTATTATAAAACAGAGATCTATGACAATATTTAAATTAAATATCATTTTATGTGTTCTTACTGGTGGTATCATTTTATTAGATTTTGAGGAATGTGTCAATGCATCCAAGCATGTTCCTTTGCTGTAATTTTTTAGGTTTACTTTTCCTACATTCACCTATTTATCATGTATTCCTTTAGGTCTTGGTTTGTAAATTTAGTTTTATTTATTTGACTCTAGACTATAATAGTAGGGGAATAATAATTTATAATTATAAAAATTTCTGTTGAGTTGATCTAATTATTGTAAATGCAAAGAAAACAATAATTACTTTTGCATTTAACGGCAGAGATATTAATATAGCTGTAGTGGTTTTATTTTACTTGATGTCTTGTCCTTTTTTGTTTTATTACTTTTCCATATATTTTCTCAGTCCCATTAAGTAATCTCTGGGTCTCAAAAAATCCTGCCCCCTCCCCCATTTCCCTGTAGTGAGATGACTTTTTTTCAGTTTTCCTTTAATTTTATTGGGTCTACATATATATCACAAGTATTGAAGATGTATCATTTATTTGTTAATTCAGTCAATATTTATTGAGGAAAAATCCAAGTCAGGATTGGGTGAAGTAAGTAGTGAAAGAGATTATTTAGAAATAGAAATATTCACAAAACAAACAATATCCAACTTGTTTCCTTTATGTGATGAAATTGCACATACTAGCCAACATAGTAACAAAGATAAAACTTAAAGAACATAACAAATTAAGTTTAACTTTTCAATGAGATACCTGTAAAAGATTTATTTTCTTTTTTAGTTCATGAATATTCCAGTTCTTTACTTTAAATCTGTTTTCACTAAAATCACATTTAATATTACTAAAATTATATCAACATTTCAAAACATGACAATTTCATAGTGAAACCATATAGATGGATCCTGTCACAACTAGTTTAATTGGGCTTAATTTACATTAATTTAAATTTGTAAATAGAATGTATGGAATGATTTTCTGAAGGTTACCAGGAAATCAGGATTATTTGAAGCATTTATAATCATTTACATGCCATCTGTCTAAGATGACTGGAGGCTGAATTAGAGATTAAAAATCATAAAAACCTTGTGTTTATCTAGTGCATGACTATTCTTGTAAGGATGGAATTTATAAATACATTTTTGTGCAAATATTTCATGCTTCATAAAATCATTTTAGTTTTATATAAGCCACATGTATCACACAAAGTTGGAAAATAAGAAAAGGAAAACTGTATATTTTCAGCATGAATCTTAACAGGTTCTCTTACTTTCACATTCTTGTAAGTATGAATTCAATATCAAGTATAAATTATATTCCTAAATATACATAATAGATTCCCCCTGCAAATGTGAAAACTAAAGCAATATTTTTTTTGTTTGCTTTCCTATAGATTCTCCTACTGACCATCTGCCATTTATTGAAGGTATTTTTTTTGATAACAGTTTTTTTGAGGAATAACTTACACATGAGTAAGTAGAATGTAAAAGTCAACTATTTTTAATATATCCACAGAGTTGTATAAACATCACCACAGTCCATACATTCATAAATTTTTTCAGAATTCTTACACGTGGGTCAGTAACCCTAAGTCCTGACAAGACCTCAGTCACTATCAAAATCCCTAAACCCCAGAGCCATAGATACACATCCCAGTCTGTTTACCTAGCCACACCTGTTCTCTCCCACAGAAACCATAAGCTTCCTGCTTGTGATTTCTATTTTGTCACTCCCCTAAACCCTCCAATTCCCTTAGAGAATATAAGAAACTATCTTTTCAATGACAATTATCTCTTAGTCTGTTGGTCTTACTTACAATACCTAAGTTTTTCTTTTTAAATCATATGGCATATCCTAGGGGACATTCTATATGCATTTTGTTAGCAGGCAGAATGAAGGGCCCTTTGGGCTTCCCAAATCTACCTACCCTAAATAGGTTGTGCTAACTGCTATATCAACAAAACATACTCTGTGCCTAAGACCTCAAAGGAGAGGGACTTTAATACAATCAGTAGAGGGATACTAGATCAGAAGAAAGGAAAGAAAAAGAGTTAACTAGTTTCCAAGAAATACCTCATAATCCCTCATGGGTAAGTGACCAGCCAAAGAAGATTAGCCCAAGTCGGGGCAGCTGAGCCCCCAAACTTTGTCTTGAATGTAAGACACCTTCAACTTATAAGAAAGGGACAGAAAGAGCCAGGCAAGTCAGGAAGGAAACGAGCAAAATTGGAACCAACATAGAGATGCCCCAAGGGTCTTTCCCCCATGCATCTGTCCCTTTCAACTGTCTGCTGCCATGTTTCTCAAATCCCAGCTACAAGTGCAAGGCTGAGAAGCAAGCACAGCTCCGTCACCTGACTCTCTGCTCCATGCACACCCTCCAGTTTTCTCTCACCATCTCTCTCCACCTCTTCTCCATTTCTCCTTCCAGTGCTTGTCTAGCTCCACTTCCCTGCCCAGCTCCACCTTCCCTTGGGGTTGGTCAGGGAACCTGGAATCTCCACTTTCCCTGGCAAATCCTAGAGAGCATTGTGTGTTCATGTCAGAGAAGATATGATTTTCTTGTTGGAGCATACACGCTATAGCTGCTTGATAAGTCTAATTGGTTTGTAGTACTTTTCAACTCTTCTCTTTCCTTATGGATCATCTGCCTAGGTTCAAACCCCTACTGAAAATCGGGGTACCAGTCTTTCTCTGGTTGTTGAAATGTCTGTGTCTACAATCAGATTTCATTTTGTCTTTTGAGACTGTTTTAGATACAGCTATTTTTATAATTGTGTTTTTTCTTAATATGTTTAGAATTTTATTGTAATACAATGACCTTTCAGTTTTAGAAAAATTTCTTATTAATTTTGTCTGACATCTGAATAATTACCAAAGCTTTCTTTTGCTTGCTATTCCTATGATGCCTTCTTTTCTCCTCCTTTCCTCTCCATCCACTTAAATCTCTATGTCTAAATCAAGCTCATGTAAAAACATATGTAGATACTATACTTTTTTATCCTTTGTATCTCCCTCACATGATAGGAATGTTGAATTCACATGTATAGTTATTACTGATATAATTTAATTTTCCTGTCATTTGTTGTCTGTATGTCTCATGTTTTATTTTGTTTTATTGCTTTATTTGCAGAAAGAGAATATTTTCTAATATAAGATTTTAATTGTTGCCATCATTTTTCATTATTGAGTTCTGAGTTATTTCATTAGTGATTTCTCCAGGGTTACCATACAAATATTATCAGAATCTGTTTTGAATCTTCACTAACTTGTTCTAGAGAGATAAAAATGTGAGTCTCACTTAACTTCATTTCTTTTTCCCCTTTGGGAGTGACAGAGTGTGCTACTCCCCCCCTCCCCCCATAAACCAATAAACTCTCTCGGCAAATCTGGTTTTTTAAATACATACTGGATTTTGTAAGGCAGATTTACATTAAACTTGTCACTTTCCTCTTCACCAATTAACCATTTTGGCGTAAGCAAGCACTTTATCCTAAACACATCCTATATGTACATAGGGCTTTGAACTGCATGCCCACAGAATCCCCATTAAAAGACACATTACACAACCTGTCCATCTCAGGTTCATGTCTGCACTTTACCATAGTTAACTTTACCATCTACCTTTTGACTGTTGGCTGTTAAGGTAATTAATGAAAGGGTTTTATTCCCTTAGGCTAATTAACCATAGGATGGCAGCCTCCTGGGTCACCAACTGAAACAGAGCGACCAGAAAAGGCTTTTTGACTTTGCTTTAAACGCATATCTCCTCAGAAAGTCTTCTTTACACCCTGTTTCAGGAGTATCAATAGCACATCTGTAATTGTTACCTACCCAACAATGCATTTTTATAGTTATTACTTTTATAATTTTATACCACTAAACTAAAAGAATTATGCAGAGCAAGCATCTTCTTAGAACTTTTATTACATAATAGTGCATTTGCCATTCTGTTTCCCTTCAACTTTTTTTTTTCCCTGTGGGTTTTGGTTACAACCTGACATCATCAACTTACCCCACTTTTCTCTTACTTCCACCTGCCTTCCTTTTGCTACAATTGGAAATAAATTATATCTTCATATGCTATGTGCATCATTATATACACTATGTGCATCATTATATACAATATAATTATATACATACTGCTTCACACCAGCTAAGAGAAGAAAGGAGGTAAAGAATGCCCTTATGCTATGTTTTATAATTAATCTTTATAGTGCTTTTGCTTTTTCATACAGATTTGGATTACTGTCTAGAGTCACTTGCAATACTCCTGAAGGATTTCCTTTGCTGTTTTTTATCATGTGACTGTTAACCATAAGTTCTCTTAGTTTTTATTTTTCCTGGATAGATTTACTTCATTTTGTAAAGTATATTTTCTGAGCATATAATCCTTGGTTCACACATTGGGTTTTTCATTTTCTCTTTTGAACTGCCTTTTGGCCCAGTTACGTCTAAAGAAAAATCAACCTCTGAGGTTATCTTCTTGGTCCCTTCAGTCACTTTCCTTTTGCTTTTTTTTTTATTTTTTTGGGACTAGGTCTCGCTATTTTTGCCTGTGGAACCGCAGGGTCTCGTTGCCTGGGGTACCACAGACTCAAGGAATCCCTAGCCTCAGCTTCCCAGGTAGCTGGGATTACAGGTGCACACCACCACGCCCAGCTATTTTTTTGGAACTAGGTCTCACTACAGGCCCCAGGGGGGACTCAAACCGCGATCCTTAGTCCCGGCTGCTTCATAGGCTGAAGCTTATGGCCTTGAGCCACCGTGCCTGGCTCCAGGTCTGTCTTACCTTGATCATACTCTTTTGAGCAAGGAGCAAGTTTCACTAATTAAACTCATGGGAGGGGCGGAGAGGGGAGTGGAAGGAGGGAGAGAGAGGATAGTGCTGATCCGGGTCAATTTAGACCTCTTTTCAAAAACAATGTTTTTGAACATTGTTTTCCACTGAGATTTGTTGTTGTTGTTGTTGTTTGGCTTGAGGGGTGCTCTTCTAGCTATCTCTTTTCATATTCTTTTTAGTAAATTAATTAGCCTGTGGTGTAGTTTCTATATGTATTGAAGCAACAAGACCCCTCTTGCTTTAAATAATAACTTCCATTGCTTTTAAGAGTATCTGTAGGCTTGTGCTTCCCCAGATTCTACTGAAAATAATTGTTTATTTAGACCCCATACACTCTCATAGGTCACTATGCTTCAGCAAATTTCAGGTTATTATGCTTCACCTGGTCATCATGCTTCAAAACCACTCAATGGCCTGTGTATATGAAGGAGCTCAGGGAAGAAAAGCCTCAACGTTGAAGTCAAGAGTAGAGTCTGGGCCCAAGTCAGTAATAAACTTGCCAAGTAAATTGACTTCATCACTTAATATCTATTGTCTAAAGTTTTGATGTAAAAAAGAAACACCGAGTAGAATGGAGTTTTTCATAACGAATCCCATTAAGATTTAATACCTAATTATATTACAGTTTCAGCCTGTCCCAAAGGTAGACTTCTAAACTAATTAATGTGGAGTTTCCAGGTCAGCACTTCTGAGGTAAGTTATGTGATAGGACACCTTTCCTTCCCTGGAGGGTAGGTGACTTTGCCTGAACTACTTTCTTTTCTTTTGCTAATGATCTGATTTCACCCAGTTTCTGAATATAAAGCCCCTCCCCTTGTGTTCAACTCTTGACAGCATCCTTTTACTAGGTAGGAAGCTGCTCAACTCATGAATCATTTAATGACTTCAATTAGCTCTCTAAATTTATTTGGAGGAGTTTTATTTCTTAACAGATTTCTAATATTTCAATCATGGGGTTGAACTTGTTATTTTCAAAGGTAATTTTCTTCTCTAAGCTGTGAGCAATGCTTTCCACTAATATTCTGCTATTATTGTCACAGATGCCTTTTTATATCTAATCACTTGCTGTTTAGGTTTACTTACTCATAAGCCATTTCCTCTTATCCTCAAACAGAAACATTTTCTAACTTCTATTACTCAAAGGAAGTAAATGAGACAATGAAGACTGATTTAAAATGGTCTCGAATGAACTTTCAGAGTTAAGATTCTTTGAATAGCTGAAGATCACAGAGAGACTGGAAAGAAATGATAATAAAGGAATGAAAGGAATTTTTATGAGATGAATTCCTACTGTATAATCACCCCACACAAGGTAGAATGCATTGCTTATCTCCTATTTCTGACCATACATTTCCCCCCCCAAGGAATGGACAGTAGCATTTTCAGTTCTGTAAACCTGAAATCGGGTAACAAAACAAGCAAAGCAAGGTGTTACCTCAACTTACAAGTAGGAGCAACTCGCCCTTTAAACCCAGTCTCTCCCTAGGTTCAATGAGCCTGGTGCACCATAGCAAGAGTGTAGTACTTTAGAAGGAAGCAAAAACGAAATGAATTTACTAAAAAATAAGTAGGCAAGAGTCATTGAGGGTACAAGGGGCCCCTTTGGTTATCTCACCATATAATTCAGTCTCCTAAGTCCAAAAACTGCACGTGGCTCCTTTAGCCATTCCATCCAGAAGAATGTGCCAGTCCCACCTTCAAGCCAACAGCAGGAGATTCAGAGCATACAACAAATAAAAATGGTGTCATGTATCCAGCTCCAAAAAACACAGCTCCAGCATTCTTCCTCCTTCCACCCAGAAGTGGCCTGAACAACCACAACTCACTGAAAACAGCCGTTTTGAGTCTATAGATGCCCTTTTTGCTGAAAACAGCAGCACTCCAAGTTTTCTTCAGGTCTCCATACAATCCCAATATCTTCAGATCTTTCCTTCTCCCTTGGGGCTGGAGCCCATGCTTCTTCAGAGGCTAGTGTCCAAGCTCTCTTTAGTTGCCTCTGACCTTGGCCTGAATTCACCCTCAGGGTGCTCCACCCATTCTAGTTGGGACTCAACTCTCCCCTAGACCTCTCTCTCTTCGCTGTGCCCCATCCTTGTGCATATCTTTCACTCCTGTGGCTGAATGAACTATTTCAGTATAGGAACAAGAGGAACCTCCTTTTTCCTCCTCCAGAGCCCACCCATGTTCCATGCTATGGTATATTTACTTGACTGGTCAGCTCTAGCCTTTGATCCCTGAGCTATTCCAAAGCAACTGCATCTAAGTGGGGCAAGGAACATGGTGTCTTTTGGTTTTTTGAAGATGCCTCTGTAATGTAAGACAGCATAAGAGTAGATAAAATATTTCTTGATTCTATACTGAAGGTGTTCTGTCACTATGCATTTATCTATGTCTGTATTTTCTTTGGGGTGGGAGTGGGGGGGTGAGTCAGGCAGTGTATCTACTGCTTACCTTATGTTTCCTAGGTAATACTGATATAGGATTTCTGGTGAAAGGGACAAAGATTCATGAATTTAATTTCACACACAAAGTAAAACTTTTCTTATATTACTCCCTGATGCTTTTCTATAGTCTTGGGCAAGTGTCCCAAAAGATACCTTTACCCTTGTTTCCTTTGGAAGTTGTAAAATTACTTTGGTAATGTCTCTAGATACTAGCCATTCTCTTCATTCCATCCCATTACTTTCATTTATGCCTTCTTGTACCCTAGTAAAGTATCCCTCTTCTGCCACTAATGTTTACTCATGTCAAAGGCAGATGCATTATTCTAAATTGAAATGGGTACCCTGGCAGCAGTAAACAGGAGAGTGGCACAACAATGCCATAAACAGGCTCTAACTAAGCATATGCAAGGATTTACAAACTGCGGTAGAGAAAATTAAAAGTCACTCAGAGAAGAGCATTCAAAAGTCTTTGCTTGACCTTTACTTAATGTGTGATCATGTTTCAGCACCAGATCTTTATGGAAGTAGTGAGTATCTAGCAAATCATTATTATGTATGCCCAAAGCTATTCTAGAGAATACAGTCATAGTTACTTGCATTGATTCATATTTACGAAACTAGCCTAACAATGTATTGTATTACCAGCAAGGGAAAAAATCTTCATCCTTTTCTGATAACTTTTACTTTCACCTTAACTTATCTTAAGGAGTTGTAGACAAGTTAATAAAACATATATATATATATATATATATATATATATATATATATATATATATGTTGTCTACAACAAGTTATATATATATATATATATATATATCAACCAGGTGGAAATGTTTATATATATATGTATATATATTATATAAATATCTATATATACAAAATGTCTCTTTAAAATATCTTTACATGTCTCTTCTCCATGTGTTTGCTTCTTCCAACTCTCCTTTCCACCAGTACCAGCGTGCAAGTTGGGCTGGAGGTCGAAAAGTAATTTTCCCTTTTTCTTCCTCTTCCCAGATTCCACTTGCCTTCGGTGCTATGTAGCTTCACCCAGTCACTTAGCTCCACCCCATCATTAGTGGGGTGGGAACATGTTACCTTCATCTTTTAAGATGTCTCTGTAACATTGATATAAGAATACATGTGATTTTCATTTACAACATCTTATATTTGCTCAAAATACAAACGATTTTGTAATCTTACACTCACTTTTTCTCATTAATATATGATGAAGTGAAGAGTGCATGATTATTCTTTGTTAAAGGCAAAACTTTTTCTTTCAGTGTTTTAATAGGATGGAGCATCTTTCAAGGAAAGTCAGAATTGGTGGAGACTATTAACTACTAATTGACCTCAATTTAGTTTTGGTCCTCAAATTTACCTTTTATTTTAGACACTAACTGAAAACTCAGTTTTCTACCAATTAGAACCATATACTATTAGTAGTATTTTGCAGAGATAAAACATTCCCTCTTCTTTATTCACATATATCCTTTTTTTTCTCTTTTAGTAACAGTTGGTTTTTCCTAAACAAACAATGCCAAGTTAAAATAATTCTCTCATCCATTTTGCAGTTAGACTTAATCAAATTGATGATAACTACAGTTAGATGGGTGAGCTTTTAGGGAGGCTCCTTAATGATAGGGCAGATATTTTAGGGGAAAAAACCCTCAGGAATATTTTTATTGTCTTCTCTCTTTGTCACCGGTGTTCAGTTAATAATCTGCTGCCAATGGTGCTACTTCTTAGTTAGCGGCAGCAGCGGCTCTTTGTCTAACCTGTGAACTTGTCACTGTTCACATTCATGTCCTCATTCATGGTTTCTCACTACCCTGTATTCTCAAATCCCTGTCCTCGCTTGTCAAATTAAGCTGCTTTTGATGGAGTTCACATGGCGTGGCTTAAGGGATTCAGTGTGTGGGTTTTTGGGTCCCTCTGAGGGAAATGTCAGCAAACCCACCCACTCACCAGTATATGGTAAATTTATCGAGAAAAGAAAAAAAAGGGGGAGGGAAGAGAATCACTTGCTTAGACACAGGGGGCAGGAGAGCTGCCATTTTGGAAAGGGTTAAGAAAGGGGTGCCTAGGTAGACACAGGTGGGTAGTCTTAAAGAATAAGGGCTGTATTTTGCCAGAGCAAGGGGTATTCTTTTACAGTGTTCTTTGATGAAACCGTTGTGGAAATTACCACCCGGGCAGGGAGGGAGGATAGGGCGGATTGGCTTAGTTTTCTAAAATCAATAATCGTCTCTGCCTCTACCTCTGGCTGATAATCTTTTCTGGCCTAACCTTATATTCCTGGAAACTTCCATAGTCAGGTTTAGTCCAAGATTCATTAATCACCCCTACTCCCATCTCTGGTATCTGTCCTTGTGAGGTTTTCTGTCCTAAATATTTCCACTCTAAGCTTCCCCTCACATTTATTACTTCATTGTTTTGTTAAGAATACCTGAGTAGCTTTGCATTGTTAAACACATATCTTAGTATTTAAATCCCCTTCATTTGGCTGACTGTCTTTTTTTTTCCTATTATTTCCCTTCATTTCTTATGCAAGTTTGTGTGCAGTATATTTAAGGTCATCAGTTTTCCATGGCTCTGTACATGGAAGTGTGCCTTATCTCACTCTGCACTTACATCCAGATAGTATCCGCTGATTATTTCCTGTTCAGAGCCTCTATCTCCCATACACCTGGTCGCCCCAATATACCATTAGTTTTTCTGTCTCTTAGTGTTTCCATATAATAAATATAGTGTAATATACCTATTGATAGTTCCTTTTAAATCAGCCAGATGCCATTTATATTGCTAGATATTTTAGCATGTTCCTTATGTCTCCAGGTACCTCAGTGGCAGTAAATACCTCTTATACTACTGTGACAATCTAGGTCAAAGGCATTGCCAGCTGGTAGGATGAGTTGCCCAAGATCTGTTTGAACAGGTGGACTAAATCACGACTTGCAAGCCCCGTCCAAATAATTTGGCCCACCACACTGACCATGAGGCACCATGCTCGAAAAAAAAGATTAGATTCTGGCTAATGATTATCTCATAATTTCCTGAAGGAAGAAGACCTAGCTAGAGTCCATGTGTACAATTGGAATATAAACTGTCTACACAGGCCTGGGTGTAGCCCAACCCAGAACAAGCTATCAGACTGCTTTCTTCTACCTTACCTTGAAGAATTACCACTTACTATGTCCTAGCTCTCTTCAAGGAACCAGGCTAATTTCCTTTCTTGCACTAGCTTCTTCATTCATGCGTCTCTCTAACAAAGCCGTGCATGGTTCATCTATGTCTACTGGTGATATCTTTCCCCAGAGAGTGGAGGACCCACTCTACTCAGTGGTGGCTGTAACATAACACTGTTCTGTAAACCTCAGAACACATATTGATCGCACCCAACATATTTGTTGCCATCTGAGCACTGTGCCCATTTCATATGCCTAAATAAGCTTTCACCATAGTTCCCACTTGTTTGAGGTACCTGGAAAACACACATGCATGGTCATGTAAATTATAATGCATTATAATTCACAATGCATAGGGTAAAAGTTTCAATTGCATGTCTTGAAATCTACACATGGTAATTTATTAAAGGTATGTTCAATATAAGTTGGACCAACCCGAGTCATTTCATAAGCACTTTTAACTGTAGGTTAAAAGCGATAGCAACCATTAACTTCTCAGTCAGTAGTTATGAATCTGTGAGAAGAATTAAAATACAAGCATTTTATTGAAGGGAGGTTAGGATGGTAGGATAGAATTTCCATGCATTCACCATTAGCAAATTACTGGATCCAACATGTATTGTATCTCCAGTGGAACATGATCTTGCTTCCTGCCCTAAGAAAGGAAAAAGGACTTTCTCCTTACCCAGTAGAAGCTCTTCAGAAGACTGTGTCAGGGTGTACTGGTTTTATTTAAAGAAAAAGTCACTCATGTGTAGCCTCATGAGACTACACATTCTCAATTGGACTTTTAGCTATTGTTTCTGAATAAACCCTTTTTGTAAGTGAAATACATTTTTGCTTGAGGTTAACAATTCAACTCCAAAGACAACAGTTGTTAGATCCTCCTAAATCAAGTAAGATTGGGAAAGAAAGAAAAGTAGCAAAAAATAACTCAGTTCCTTATTCTAGAACTTGATTTACCTGGAAATCTCTTGATTCCTGAAGGTTTTATTTCAATTCTATGAGTTACAATAGTATATTAATAATATATTTCTTCTTCTATTAATTATAATTTAAAACATAACTTAGAATTTAGCAGGTTGTAATTAATTTAGCATTAATGCCCCATAAGTGCTCTTTGAAGCATATATCATTTTGTCAGAGGAGCAGTGTGGAGCAAATTCTGAGTCAGTGAATGATGTTCTGAACACACTCCACTTTCATTTCTATGCCCACGAGATCTCAGCCCTCAAGGACTACAATCCCCAGCATTCCATGAACCTGACTCTCTGGTGGGTTGGAAATGCTTGACTTATAAGTAGCACATGTGTGCTCTCTCCCTCTCTTGCTTTGCCAGATCCAATTTATATCATGCAATTTCAGTTTAGGCAACATTGTTGTTAGGACAGGTTGGCCAATTAGGCTCTCTTTGTTCTCCCTCCTCTCATTCCTCAAGGAAGTTATTTTTGTTTGTTTCTCTCTACTGTTTGCTTCTGGACTTTTTACCAAGTTCTTAAACACTTGGGTGAGGACTTATCACTTAGATCTCTGCTCTTTCCCCCTGGAGTTGCCCTGTAACAGTTGCACTCTTTCTGAAGTACTGACCAATCATTGTCTGCAGTAGTGTACCAAGAGAAGGAGTGGCTTGTCCAGGGTGAAGGAATAAAGAATTATATTGTCTATAGGAAATTTAGAAACAACAGCAAAATCTATTCAACACTAACATGCTTCTTTCAGAAAACTATTTGGTGTTAGTAGTCTTCATAATACTACTGATTAAATATCCTTCCATAAAAAAATCTCTTGATGATCCATGTGCTAGAAAATTGCTGCAGTGATGGAGAAAAGTGTGTGTCTGCGTTTCTAATTAGTATATTTCTGTTATTTATACTTTAGTGATTGAGTATAAGTAATATCAATACTCTTTATGCTTAATACACTTTAGTAATGGTCCATGAGGATATTAATTTGGTGAACTCTCAGTCATGTTTTGAGCACCCAACATACAATGGCTTCACCACCTGAGACCTCATGTACAGCTTGTTCATAGTGTTCATAATCATTTGGGTTTGTTGAGCTTTATACTTCATAGCCAGGCTCACTGGTACTCCATATTTTTCTATTTAAACAGTTGATTGGCTATAAACAATATAATTGAATGTGAAGAACCAGTGTCCAGCTAACTTAAAAGAGTATATTTTGAAAGTATTTTACACTTTGCATTTGTGTATTTGAAAATGCATTAGTGAATACTATGTTTATCCTTTACATTTGCCCCATTTCTTGTACTGTAAAACTTCTTTCTTTTAAATTATATATTGCTTGATTTCTTATTTTATATTATTCTTTGATTTTCACTTGTGTGATTATATAAAATAAAATTTTCCCTTCCTTTCTTGATCATAATTATTGTTTGTTTATGTCATGAGTTTTAGGAGAGAGGCTGGTTAAAAATGGTCTTTTAGTAGAAGTGCAAATAGGTCCTTCCTCAAAGAAAATCAGTCTATGTTGGGGAGATATAAGAAAGGGTTTCTTAAGTATTTCTCTTCACACATATTTTATTCTTTGCCATTCTTATATATAATCTTTATATATTATATATATAATTTTTAGATATAATCTTTATATATATAATGCAAAAACATGTATCTCTGCACTTCTCTTGGAGACACATTGAAGAATGAAGTGTTTAGGACTATTGTTGGAGATAGCAAGACCACAATCAAGAATTATCAGCTACCACTTTGACAGCTGTTGCCCTAGCCAGAACCAAGCCAGAACTTCTGGCTTTACACTTCTGTGAGAAAACATGGGACTGTAGACAGCCCAGTGCATATGAGGGGCTGAACTCTGCCCCCTGTCCAAAGGGGTGCTGGGTGTGTTATGCACTGGTACTGAACAAAGGGCTGCTGGAAATGGGTGGGGTGGAGTGACCATTCTGAGACTCTAAAGGGAATGATCTGTCAATGTCTGTGTCTGAATTTCTGTGCAAACCAGATGCCTTGAGAGTTGGCCATCTTCACTCCTTACCCTTCTTTTCCCACCTCAACAACCTTAGACTCTGGCTCACTCTGCCAACACTAGTATCTGCCACTCCAGCTTGTACCACTGATTGATAACAGAGCCTTTTCCCTCTCCTTCCATCCTGCCACTTTGCTCTCTCCCTCAACCATATTGATTAGACTCAATTATTTTGTTTTTCTGCACCAAAATACCTCTTATTTGATTTGTGACAGCAAATGTATGGGCCCAAAGCTGGTGCTAGATATTCTGACCCAGTGCTAGAGTTTTAGATTCTTTACCTGGTAACAGACCAGCTTGTATACAAGACCTACTGCCCCACCCACTGGATGTCAACATGGATGACATAGGCAAAGGTACATCTCCTGGACCAATTTGGACTGGGTGCATCCCACCTTATCTCAGTCACCCATCCTTCCTTAGGATGATGAAGGGAGACATGGATACCTGGTGACCCCAACCCTGAAATCCTGAATAATGGCTTAAATAATAAATGTTCATTCAAGAAGCATTCTGTGTGTGTATATTATATAAACACAGATAGAAACACATGTTACATATGAATATCATGCATATGCAAAGCATATACATGTAACATGATTTATATGCTGTGGATATTGCATTGTGGATATATGGATATTACATATATGTGCATGTCTGAGTACATACAGAGATACATATAATTTTATATCACTGGAGCTATTTTTAAGTAGGGGTGGAACAATTCATGATGGTAAACTGCTTGCTGTCCTCTTTCATTTGAACCAAAGACATGGGCTTGCCAGACCACCAACATACCACAAGGGCAGCAGAATAATATCCAGTTTCACAGGTTTGATGGAAGTGAACCATCACTAACTTTTTAACTCTGTGACCCCTTCACCGACCATTACCACAACCATCACCTCATCCTTCCTTTTCTTGTTAAAAGGATGCTCCAACTCCCCACCACATATGCACAGACACACACACACACACACACACACACACACACACACACACACGCCTCTGGGTCCTTCCTCTGGGAAGGTTTTGGGTTTCTAACCAGTGCTTCCCTAGATGCAATTTCCTCCAATCCCCAAATAATTGCACTTTGACTTAATGCAAACATTGCTGTTCTCTCATTAAAGGTTAACAGTACAGATATGTTCAAGGAAGATAAAAATATGAGTGAGGGTGAGCAAAGAAAAGTGTGTGCTATTATTGTCTCGTGAATTTATCTTAGTGAGTCAGTCAAATTGCAATTTTTCAATATTGTAGACTCACTACAATTTCCAAAATGGCACGAGCATTTATTTTCATCCCGATCTCCTTGATTTCTATTTTCTCTAAGTTGCCTCCACAAAAGCTTTTAAAAAAGGAAAAATGTCCACAAGCACCTGTCTCGTTTTGAGAGGCAAGATCTTATCACTGACAGCTAATCAATACAAACAAATGAAAAGTAATAACATCAGACTTGAGAAGTAAGATTTTTATTCCTAGCCTGAAGCCAGGGTTCACCAATATGCTAAAATCAATCAATCTTTCCCTCAGACTGAACCTAAATCCAAATTGTTACATCTTTAAAAGTACCATATGTAGAGCACCCTGCTGCTTGCAGAGTACAAAATAGAGCAGGTTGCCACTACAGCTCTCCCCTCAGGCCCTCAGATGCAAGACGGATGGCCGAGCAGGATAACACTTGACCCTGGGCAAGGGGAGCAAGGCATCCTCACAACTTTTCTTGCTAAGCAGATTACGAACAACCTCCTTGCTCTCCCAGTGCTAAGAGTCATTCTGAGCTCTCCAAGAGGCAGGCAGAAAGCTGACTAAATGCAAAGTTATATGGTGATCAAGTACACTGAAAAGAGTGGCCAGAGGGCAGGAAAGGGGTTGAGTATGTATCAAAACCTACTGCTAGTAAGACAGGAAGCAGAATACAACCTACTGCTAGTAAGACAGGAAGCAGAGTATAACCTACTGCTAGTAAGACAGGAAGCAGAATACAAGTGTTGGGGAACAAAGTATGTCACCCCAAATTAGGTCTCTTGGTGTAAGATTATTTCATAGGCTGGGGATTGGGAAACTGACTGAAGGTTGCCCTTTTGTAGGACACTTTGTACTTCTGAAGAAAATCTCTGAGGATTGTGTCCCTCTCCCCCCCGGCAACACACACACACACACACACACACACACACAGTACATAAAATGTCAAATCTCTAACTCTTCTTACTGGGAAGACCAAAAGTCTTTCTTTTATCAAGAAGGTAAAACAAACAAACAAACAAAAAAACAAACAAACAAACAAAAAAAAGAAATTGTTTTTTGACATACCCTTCTGCATCTCCAAATTTTTTGTCTCTTGCTGTTGCTAATTTTCTAGCTGTTACTAATTTAAAGGGATAACTTTAACCATTTTGGTGTGTTATCTTTTCCATCTATACAGGAGGCATATGTGTTATTAAACTGCCTTCTGTTTTCTCTGCATTGTAGTTTCCTGGGAGTCTTCTTGCTCTTCCTGTCTTCCTGTCCTTTGAGTCTGGGGGTCTGGGAGAAACCTCAGACCCATGGTCATAAGTCTGTCTCAACCTTATTTTGCATGGGAAAAGAACAACAGCAGCAGCAATACCTAAAACCAAAATAGAAACCAGCCATAAATGGAATCCTTCTTGGACCCACCATAAGTTAATATCTAAGCTAATTAAAGTTTCAGCCCCCTGGACAATGGAACTGGAAGCCAGAAAAGACAAAAAAAATATTACAGCAGACAGAGGCCCCTAGTATCATCAACAAAATCTCACAGGAGAAAAGAGCAATGTAAAAAAATACAGGCAAATGGTTTCACAATAAATTGTTTTCTATCTTTTTATTTTTTTAAGCACAATTCCACTGCTTGGATTTAACATTGCACTTGCAAACTCATGTTTGTATATTTCTTTTTTAGCAAATACAAATCTAGATAGATGGTCAAACTTTTAATTTATTTATTTTAAGGCACACACATCTTCATAAAGATACAAACACAAAACTTTGCAACCACATGGAAAAAGTTCTGCGAGTAAAGTGTTGCTCTCCTCTCTGGAAGTGAAACATGTCAAGGTAATAATTAAAAGAAAGACAACATACAATTACTAAACAATATAAAGATATTCCCATGATTGACAGTCACTCTAAACCTGTGTGGAAAGTTAACTCAGAAAGTGGAAAGAGGGTGTGCCTGTGCTTGGAGGTAAAACTGATCTGGGGAAGAAGGTGATAATATCAAAGATCTTAATCAGCTGTATCTGGGGTGGAATAGTGACCAGATTTGGGAGGGACCAGAATCAACAGGGATGACCCAGAGTGATAGCTTGGCAGGTCTGCTCACATGTTTTTAGAAGAATTGCCCAGTTTTCCAGTGTGGATGGCAAGGGGGTAAAAATGAAATAAGCAATGACCCCGGGTATTTAGTCTTACCAGCTGAGGGGATGGAAGATGCATCCTCTGACATGGGCCAGTTGCTAGTGAGCGTGAGACTCCCAGGACTCCCCAGAGCTTTGTTTTGACTGTGGGAAGATTCTAAGGTATTTCAGAAACCACTAAGAGGAGGTAAGGAATGAACAGCCAGGTATGAATTGAGGAATCTAGGGAGGGATTCAGATGGATGAATCCAGATGTTGGATTTACTGTAGTGCCCATGATGAATGAGCTGTGGCCACATCTAGGACTGGGGTTTGGCAGTTGTGACAGTGGAGTCATTCAAGTTATTCATAACTTCGTAAAGTCTTGAAGGGGAGGGTGGGAGCCCAGACCCTCTGCTAGGGGATCTGGCGGTTGGTATTGGTCTGACAAGCAGGAAAGGGCAATGAGAAGATGTGAACATGGGAGGGTCAGGTAGGTGACCAAGGCTTCTAGGGTAAGAGCAGCCATGGGATTGTTTTATCAGTTTCAGGCTCTCTGGAGTACTGACTTCCACAACATAAGAAGGTTTCAGATAAGACTCAATAGAACTTAACCCCCACTAGATTTCATAGGGGGTCCGGGAGGAAACACATGGGAGCAACATAAGAATACAAGGTAATTGACACCAAAAGAGTAAAGTCAAGGTCTGTGGGCATAGTTCAGGAGACTGGCACATGGATGGGTGGGGGAGGAGTGCTGGTGTGCAGACAGAGGAGGGACACACCTTCTCAGGTGGGGAGCTCTTGGCAGCTCTTGTCAAACTGTGGAGAAGACTTGGGTAATGCAGATCTGGAGTCTATTAAGAATGTAAAATTGCCTCAAATGGGTGCCTCTATTCTTGTACCACTTGCTAGTTTTATTATTGAGACATTTCTTCCAGCTGGGTTTTCAGCTTAACTTACCTTTTGCAGGACTGTTTAGCAGTGGTTGCATTTTCATGGATAGGGTAAGTTCTGTCTCAGTTACTCTCACCATTTTATACACATGGTGATCATTACTGTGTTACTACATGCAACAGATGGATGTAGAGGCCCAGGAATAACTTAGACAGGGTCCACTTAGGCCACCACTTTAGGGATTTACCAAGATTTTTAATGAGTACCTTGGTGGTGCTTGACTCAGCCAGGTATGTATGCTTAAGGTCAAGTTCAGTTATCTTTGAAGATCACTTTGAAGATCACTCAATGGGGCTGAACTTGAAGGAGAGTCAAGTGGCTAGAGGAAGGCTGTCATTGCTGAGGGCACAACGAATGCAACCAACATACTCCAGGACAGTAAGTATCTGAGATCGACATGTGGTTCTATGGGGGTTCAGTTTGAGGCAGAAAACATAGAGAATTTCCTGAAAGCAGGATGCTTTCAAAGGTCCTTGTGCAAGTTTTCCTCCATCTTCTGCTTGCACAGGTAATGTGCGAGTTTCTTAGTCATTTTTATTATGGGGAGCAGGTACAGGCCCTGCTTATGCCTTTGTAATGGGTTTCAATTCCCTATCCATCCCCAGAGTTAATTAGGTGCTCAAACTTCTTGACCCTACAAAGATTGCATTTGACAGTGGCTGGTTAGTCACATTCTCTCCTGGGCTTTGAGTATATGTGATGAATCAACAGTCTGTGATTGCACTTTGTCCATTTGAAGGTACCATGTGTGTGGCCACACCTGGGTGGAAGTCGTACTGTCCCCAGTGGTATCCCAAGGAGCTGATTATTCTGCAAGTAATATGGGGAAGGTGATAAGATGCTGATGGGGCGGAATGTGGGTCTGGGACTATGGAATCTGCAGATAGAGGGATGTGTGTTCTAACAAGTAACATAATTGGACAGGAACCATGTCTGATGAACTTAGCATACTTTATTAAAATCACATGACACTGACCAGACAGAGCACTTGCTAGCTCCTTCTATGCTAGCTTCGGAGCTTAGATGGCTGGCTGACCATTGCATTCTTTCTGTCTTTGACTTCCCAGTGATCACTGGGCCATTTGGAGGTAATAACAACAATGGTACCAGGATCTTTTTTCTTTTATGCATTGGAAGGAATATGGTCAGTATGATCATAGGATCAACAGACCCACAGGCATATGTGGTCATTTCTCGTGTGTCCCAAGATGAAGTTTTATAAGTTGGAGTCAAGTATCCTCCAACATAAGCCTCCCAAGTCAACTCTATCAATGTTTGTGTTTCCACAAATGGCTCTAAAGATGGTTGTGTTTTGGTGAGATGGTTCCCAAGTGCTTAAAAATGGAGTAGGTCCTAAAAGTTAAAAGACAAACAACCTATGTCGCTTGGTGTTCTTCTCTTGAGTGGCAGGTTTTCTACTTGTCCTTCAGGCTCGAAGCAATTTGGTCTCACTGGTCCATATCTACAGTACCCAGAGGCAGAGTATGACAGGCTAAATCTGCCACCCCCTAATATGTAGGTTTAGTTCATAAAGGAAACTCAGAAGGTTGTGTGGAATTTTTCCTTTTGTAAAAATTATTTACATGTATATATATTATTTACATGTATATAATTATTTACACATATATATAATTATTTACATGTATATATATATATATATATCAATATCATGCTCATCTTACTCTTAGTTGAAAAATGCAGTGTTCAGAAAGTTAGGTATGCTGGAGTTAGTCTCCAGCACCTGTTATCTTCCCAGTATGGAGATGAGGTAGGAAGGTAGGAACCAGTAAAAAGTCAGGGGGTGGAGTTCAATCAGGATGTCATTCTCCAGAATCATTAGCATCCAGGGACTCCAAATTGTTAAGGGGTGCATTCTTCAAAAAGATCCTGATATCCAGGTGCATGAAGGCAAAGACAACATGCTCTTAGTGTGAAACACCTTTAATAGAAATAGTGTGCCTAATATTCATTTCCCCGCAAATTGCCCAAACTACCCATCCCCTTGTCGGAAAAGGCCTAGCCAGATAAAACTGGCTTGAAGTAGGGTCAATGAGGCCCAACTACTTGTCACCCTTGTGAGCACCAAAGGAGAGTCCAGGCAGTTTCTAGAGCCCTGGGACAGAAGGGGAGTTTCATACTTGTAACATACCAAGTCATTTTTTCTGAGTTAAGAATTGCAGCTGCTAGTTTCTCTAACAAGAGTTAAAAAAGCTACCTTCTTCCCTTCTCTGCTTGCCTCTCCTCCCAGTGTTTCCTTCCAGTAAGAGCTCCAGAACCCACTTACCTCATGTTATCTAGCTTCACCTGCTACTCAGTTCCACCTGCAGGTCTTGGGAGCTCCCCAGTTTAAGAATCTCCATTCAGGGTGCGCTGGTCCCAAGGTAGCTGCATGTTGGTGAGGGTCAGGAAGATGGCACCCCCCTTCTCAGAGGTGTATTTGTAGCAACTTGATATTTGCTTTTTGTTGTTTCTCTAACATCCTCTCCCTGTGTCTTCATGAGGTCCCCTAGATCTATATGCCCATGCCCTAATGTTCTCTGCTTGCTTATAGGGACAGCAGTCCTATGGGGTTAGCCATAACCCAAATAACCTCATTTTACTGCTTTAAAGATCTTTTCTTCCTAGGTCTGAGGTCTTGGTGGGGATGGGCATAATCCATCCCATAACAGCCCCCATTCACAGTTCCTTATGGAGATACATTGAAAAGCTCAGTAACCCCAGAGAGACTCTGCACAGGAGTTATTTATTTCTGTTTCTTGGTGGAAGAATCTAGAGCTCAGAGATGCTCAGTGTCTTTCACAAGGACACACAGTGACCATGTAACCTGCTGGGGAATATTTAGTCTGCATGGCTCTGACTCAACTGAATTGAGGTGTGTTAGCATCACATACCACTTAGTCACCAGCTCCCAGGGGATCATGACAATCAAGAGCCTGTCCATGACCAGGAAAAGCTCTTACTTCTCAGAGGAATCTCATTATATCTGAATTCTTGTATCGTTCTAACTGGTTTATCTTCACCAGAGATTAATTTTGCCCTTAGTGGACTTTCTGCATCATATTGATTGCAACAAAATCGTTCTTTTGGGAAGCACCAGCTATTTGGACAAGCAATATTAGCTTCCTTCTATATCTCCATGATATGCACAGGTTTGCAAATGAAATTATGAATGGGAATTTATTTTGCTTTAAGATTTTTTTTTTCGGTGTAAAGTCAGTGAGCAAAAGAAAATTAGACTTGCCTTTTGGAAAAAAAACTCTTCCACTCCAGTTGCCTTTCTAACATTGCTCTCCTCATCACTTTATCTTTCTACTCCCCTCTCCTATCTCCTACTCATCCCTCCTTTTTCCATTGTACAGACTCCAGCTCACACTTGCTATGTTTTTGACCTCTCACCTTGCTTTTCCAGTCTTGTCATTCCCATCTCTCTGTGTATTGATTGACTCTTGCCTGTTTTCTACTTTTTTCCATTTTAGCTCTTGGCCAAATAACTAAGGAAAGAAAGAAAAATCTAGTCTGGAATTCTGGGATTGAAAACTTCTTACCCTATCTGACTGGGTGTGAATTTTTTTTTAATTGCTTCAGACTGCGTATTTTGCCCTTTAGTTTGTCTTGTAATTTTTTGTTGAGAAGTGGATATACCCTTCCAGGTGAAATAGACCTTAAGTTGGGCTTTAGTTATATGACATGTTTCCTTGTGCAAGGCATGATGGGGGGTGAGAGAAACCTTTCAAAACCCACTGATTAAGCCCCTGGGCTATTGATAAGCTGCTGTTCTGTGACCTTGTGTCCAGGTCCCTGGTACTCCTGAGTGGCCCACACTTGGCCATATGGGCAGGGTGACCCTGGCAGGGGGACTCTGGCTTATTTGTGCTGGGCATGTTCCTTTCCTCCAGTCAGTGCTCCCAACACCCAGCTGTCACCTAATAGTCAATGTTACCACTGTGGTTATCGCTGTGGTTATCAGAGAGATGCTCTGTGGCTGAGAATGTCCTCACAAGATCCTGTCCTCTCAGCTCTTGCTCCCTATGCCCTCCAACAGGTGACCATTGTCACTCTTCCCCATCCTTCTAGTTGAAGGCACGTTAATGATTGCCAATGACTGCTAATCTCTGCAAACATACACTCTCCCTCCAGAGCCCACTTTGATCAGTCATCCCCTGAACATGCCCACACCTGTTACCCTTGATGTGACCATACCACACCCTGTCACTGTCAACACCCCAACCAATATAAGTGAGATGCCACATGCTATGCTGAGTGACATCATCACACATCAGTCAGACCTCAGGTCTGGCCTGCTTGTCGCCAGTGGAGCTGTGTACTGCCAGATACATCATGCAAGGAAAATAAAAATGCAAAGTGAGAGGCTCAATTATCAGTTAGAAATGAGCATAAGTATCATATTTTCTCCTTCTCTTTTCTTGTTCACTTGAGAAAACTTACAGGTTTTTTTTTTTTTAGTTTGTTTGTTTCTCTTAAGAATGGATCCCCAGCCCTTGGAAGGATGAGTCTTTTTCATGTTTTCTATCTGTCTGAGTCATAAAATCTTTCTCAAGTGTGTGGCTACCACCCCTTTAAAATAAAAAACATCTCCACAGTCCTCTTTTTGAAATGCAGACTTCAAGGGAGATAGCTCCCCACTTCCAGGTCCCTCAGGAGACTGAGAAAGCTGCCTCCTGCCATAGAGCAATGCCAAGATAAAATCAGCCCGCTAAGACAGTGAGCTCAGGTGGCCTAGGATGAAGTACATGTGACAAATACATTCAGATTTGACCTGGCAACTTTGTTTTCCAGAACCAAGTTCCTTACTTGTAGACTAGACCTGCTTTGGGAGCTGTGAGCAAAGGAATGAGATGGAATCTCAGAAGCTGAGTGAGGACCCGCCCAAGGGCATTCAGGTGCCCCTTTACTCTGCCCAATTTATGTTTAGAATTTGACAAATGTGATCCAGGTAGTGTGAGTCCCCGACCAGTAAGGAGAGTGTCCCTTGGCAATTACTTCATGGAGGAATGTGCTGAGGGAAGAGGGAGGAAAGCAGGAACAGTGTAGGCAGTGCTCATGATAGGAGGCTGGAGGGAAAAGAAGAGAAAGTGGGAGACTTTTGCTCATTTTTGACATCTATAGTCTCAGTAAACATTCCAAATAGTTAAGAAGAGAGTGGTTTTATTTTGACAAAGTGGCAAAAATCAGAAAAGTACTATCATCAATATGTATGCACTGAGATATATAATGATGCCAACACTAAAATGAATAATTGATCCAGGAGACTGTCTGCAATAAAATGGACAGGATTTCACTTAAAAATAAAATATATGAAATATTTCAGGCATAAATAAAGAGTTCATTCATAAAATAGATCAGCATATTTGCTGTAACTGTCCTATTAACCATATATTCCCAGTTTCACTTTTTTCTCTCTTATCAGACAGCCATTTTATATCTTTTATTGTGATGCCATGTCTGTTCTTCCCATTGACTGCTGATACCTCGAAATCTATAGGTTGACACCATACTTTGTCATGAGTAACTCACCTCCATTTTCAGCTCAGATCACTATTATTAAAATATATTTACCCGGATCCAAATATAATCAAAAAGTCACCATTTTGCTTCCAGCTTTATTCCGTAGCTTATAGTTGCTTGAGTCATTATTAGGAATTAACAAGACTTATCATCTCCTCTTCCCACATTCCTTAGACTGGAGCCTTACCTTCACTCTTAAATTATCCTATGGCTTCTGTTCTTCCATTTATTCTCTTAATTTTGATTTAAGGCATGAACTCCATAGGACCATTTCTTCTGGACTTTGCAAAATTTCAACCTTTGCTCTCAACTTATGACCATGTCATCATTCCTTGCTCATAATAATACTACCTCTGTCCACTACATTTTCCCCTTGAACCTTGAGGATGAGCTTACATATTTCCATTCTCTATACCTTTACACTGTAAGTATAATTTAAGCATTCTTCCTTAATCCTTTCTATTTATTTTCCATATGAGTCTTAACTATTGGTATTCACAAACCAGTTAAATCTGGGGAAAATTAGCAACCATACACCAATATTTAGGTTGTCATAGAATAAGCATTACCTGAAATGACAAGAATTTTACAATAACAGGAATGTTGAATCTCTGAACACTATTGTAAAAAGATTATAAAGACTAAGAAGGTGAAAAGCATGAAAAAGTCTGGGTGTTTGACAAATACAGGGAAAGCAATAAGAATTAGGATGGAAGGGGGGGTCATCTATCCCAGTTTTTGGTATTTATGTGGGTAATTACTTAGTTCTATCACTGGTAATTGATTTTTCCTTCCATTGAATAAGTCCTTATTGATTTCTACTATTTCCTAGGCACTGTTAAAAAATGGGGATTTGTGAGGAGACTCAAGTTTAAAACAGATTAAATGGAGTCATGCATGGAGTGGTAGTTTTAGGGTGAGGTGGGGAAGATCATTCTAGAAGAAGAAGGAAAGGCATTGACAAGCTGAAACCATTGTGACTGGAGTTAGAGGGATGCCAGTGTATATAGTTTGATTAGTTTTTGATCTACCAGGTTGGGACTTCAAATTGAGTGACCTGGAAGCTGAAGATTCTGCTTCCTTCAGGGTCCTGTGTCCATGGGGTAATGGAAGATAATCTTGATAGTCAGTAATGAAGATTTTAAGTGACAACAGGAGCCCTAAATAGAAGGCTTGAGTGTGAAAATTATAATGTAAGAAGTCATCTTGGTGGTCAAGAGAATTTTCTTTTTTTTTTAATTTTATGATTTCATACAAAACCAGGCATCTTTATATAGTTGTGGATCCCCTTGGAAAAAGCCCCCCTCTTCCCCGGAGGCTTTCTGCCCCCAACTCTGTTCACTTCACCTCCTTCAAGAGGATTTTGTTACTTGACTTCTCCGGTGTGGAAATTGTCTAAATCTGTGTATTTCATCAATAGTTGTTCATTTAACTTCTTCCAATAACGAATGCCTTTCTTTCTCAATCTGAGATGTCTACCTGTAACTGAAGAAGTCATTTTCAGTCATACTTCGCTCCTAACATGTGTTACCATTAGAACATTATATGCTATCAGTTTCACCTGTAACATTTTATATGTAGAATTCCCACATTCTAGATAATCCTCAGAGTACTGTCATCAAACTTTGTGATCACATTACATAATAATCTTGGCCACTAGACATAAATCACACACTATCACTGATCTCTAAATCACATCTGCTGTTGTCCACAGAAGCTGGCTGGCTGTCTGCAGCACAGCAATGTGCACATACATATTGCACAGAGAGGTCTTCTGTATAACTAGAATGGGTGTCCAGGGTATGCAGGGAGAGCTCTCAAAACCAAAACACTTCAGGCATGACTTCTTCTTAGTGTCCGAAGTTTCCCCATAGACATTTGATCTAATGGAATTGCTCATATAAACAGATGTGAGAATATATTGGTTTACCAGATGGCCCCCAATTGCTAGTATTGACAATGGAATGGACATTTGGTATGAGGAACAGGTGGATAATCTTATTCTGAAGGTGTCAACAGTAGTTGATGGTGGACATCAAGTGACCAGTCTACCAGAGGCATAACATTTAGCACTCTGGGGGCCTATATATCAAGAGGGAAAACTTTCTTAAGTTTTACTTAAGTATTATTTTTTTTCAGCATATGTATCAGAACTGTTCCTTGACTAATTGTTTCCATTTGTTAAAGTGATTTATATACATAAGATACCTTTAAATCTGAGGTGATTGTCCAGGGGACTGTTAAAGGAAGAATATTGGTTCGGAGCTGTGCAGACCTAGCTGACTTACCAAGTTTACCGTCTTGTTATTTATCAAGGTGGCTCCTGGGATGGAGATGCAAATGATAGATATGAGGAAATTCAGAACATGAAAACAAGGATTAACCTCTACCTCCAGTGAAGCAGAGAAGGGAATGCATGCTGAGGAGACAGGTTTTTATAGGAATACTTTAGCATGTCCCATAAAAGTAATACTGTAGACAATGCCCTGGCAATTTATCTTTCTTTGCTTCATTTGCTCTAAATTTTGTGACCTGCACTTTAAAATATTTGTCCTCATTAGAGATTTCTATTTGAAATATAATTTGGTTTAGTTACTTGCTAAGGAAATGTTTTAAAAGTCCTTCTATTTCAGACTTTCTCCTCTGAACACTTCTTATTAGAGTCTATTTAAGACATGGCTCTACCAGTTTTGCCTAGAATTGCTTTCTTATGACATGGTTTTAGTACATGACTGCAGATTAAAGAACATTTTAAAATGGATTCTAGTTTCCCCTGACAGCTCATACAGTCCGAAAATAAAATCCCTATAGGACATATGGCAACTGACATTGTAAAATGTCACGTTAGACATCACATCCTATTTATTAATACCTGCTTTTCACTTAGTAGCCAGCCGTGATAATTTTAGTGTCTGCCAATGACAGAGGTAATTGTAATTGTGTCTTACCTCACTGACATTGCTGTGTGTGTGAGTGTGTGTGTGTGTGTGTGTGTGAAAGAGAGAGGTACAGAGTTTGTGCGTGTGCATGCTTGATGACTACACCTTTGTGGAGGTTATTTTATATCAATTTTGTTTGGGAAGAGTCATTCTTAGTATGAGTAGGCAGTTTCAAATTCCCACATTTCATAAATCATTCATACACTCACATCTTGTCCATTTCGGTTTTGTTTATTTTGCACTATGATGTAGTGAGGGACTTTATAGAAAGGACAGAGGTCCTTTGTCACAAGGGAGACAAGTTCTGGAATCAAAGGTTGTAATCATCACTTTGGAGTTTCTTTAAAAGTAGAGATGAATTCAAATGACTTCATTGTCAGAAAAGTTATTATCATGAGTTTTAAGTTTCATCTGTGGGAAGACTTACCACTACAAGAAAGGTTGTGATCATATCAGTGTGTTATTCATTTATATTAATCATCAATCTAGTATCGATGGACTATTGTGTTGTTAATAAAGTCAAACTACAACAATGTAAAAGGGTTAAATAAGATATCCTAAAGTTTAATACTAAATGTTTTGATCCTTTTTAAAAAGGGATTATTTTACTTTTCGAAAGCTCAATAGCCCTAGTGTTAATACTGCCTCCATGAGTGACTGAGTCAGAGGAAAGTCATAATAATTATCTACATTCAGCAATGCAGCATCATCACAAATCCTCTTTAAAAAATAAAATGTGCTAAGAAGTATTACTAAGAAATATCTTTTTTTTCTTTTTTAAAATTTAGGGGTGAAAACTGGCTTGCATCATGTACACCAAGTATTAGATACCAGTGATCTATTGTGCCTGTTAACTGTAAAATAAGTTGAAAATCTTACTACTCTTAGGGAGAACCTATCAAAAGAATGATGCTAATTTTGAATGATTCAATCACAAAATTCTATATAGTGAATAATTTATAATGATTTTTCCTTTTTGCTTACATGTTGATGACATGAAGCTAAATTTTAGCCCCGACAATAGTCTATGTAGTTATTTTTCAAATACATTCGAAAGGTAGTCATATAGATTGGACTTTAAAATATGTGAAATAACACAGTAAATGCTGGTTTCATGTCTGCGTGGAGTCATCCTGCCATCTATACCACTAGCATGTCTTCTCTGCCAGTGGGGAACCATCCCATCCTTATCACCAATTGTATGCGAAACATCCTGTCTCATGATGCCAGTTGTAGTGTCAGCACCAGGCTCACTAGTCTGCATAGGAACTTTACTGGTTCCAGCAATCATGAAGACACACCAGGCAGGGCAGGGCTGGGAGGCAGGTGAACCCCTCAAACTCTACAGATATCTTCACACTCTTTCCCTGGCCTCTTTCTCAGGTGTTCGCTCAAGTGCTCCTGACTCGCCCTCCTTGGAGTGATCTTGCCTTTCTGTCCCTCTCTCCCAGGCATGGTGAATCCACTCACACATGCGCACACACATGGGGCCCTGGATGTACACAGTGAAGGGGAAGGTGAAATGTCACAGGTGCCCATTATATGGGCTAATGGAAAAAATGCCTGCTCAACTCACCCTTCACATGACCACTCTACTTCAGTTAAATAGTTGCTATTCCAAGAGACTTTTGTTATAATTTTAACTTAACACAGAGAAAAAGGAATTATTCCTAGAACTTCTGTTAGAGTTATCTTCAGCAATAATAAAGGATATGTCACAAACATACATCTTTATGTACCTTTGAAAACATCCCTTTCTATATCTTGATCTGAATGATTTTCAAGAACATTGTTTAGTTGTCCTTTTTTAAAATCAAAATGTGGTTTTGAGATTCTCAAAATGTAGGGGAAGGTAATTCTAAGTAAAATGCTCCTACAAATGAGCATTTAGATTTTATTTATTTTTAAACAATCAAATTTAGTGATGGCATTTCTGGCAATACTAAAGAGGAAGGCTAGCGTGTATCTGGATGTAATGAAGCAAAGTTGTTAAATGCCTGATTTTTGTCAGGTTCTTCTAGGTGGTGGGAATGAGTAGAAAGGCTTGGCTTCTTCAAGTTCAATAGGGAAACTCTGATATATAAAACTAGAAATCCTTATCAAGTTCAAGACAGGATTGTCTCACTATTAAGTTATTTAGTTTAGCTGAGTCTTGAATGTACATCTTGTAGGTGAAGGGTTGTGGATAGAGACTGGGGCAGTTCTTTTGGAGATGATAATTGCATGATTTAATTTTGAAGTTTGAATAGTATTAGGAAGTTCAGAGAAACTGGAAAGAAAGCTGTAGAATTAGCTGAATTTATAGCATGGGGTCAGTGAGGACATATCTGAAGCAGATTTATGCAGAAGCGTCAGAGTATGGTGGGTCATTCTTAGCCATAATACTTTGAAATTAGTCTTATGTGTTATGATAAATGAATAAATATTATGGATGGGGCAATTATAGGGTCAGATGGTGCTTTGGAATACAGTATATACCTATGTTGCTTGAGGATAATGGGAGATAAATATTAATGGAAACATTAAGCTGATTGAGAAAAGACAACACAATAAAACCAATAAACTTTTTTTTTTTTTTTTAAGGAAGAAAGTCAATACAATAGTCATGAAGAACAGATGTCAAGAGAGGTGTTTTTTTTTTTTTTTTTTTTTTTTTTTTTTTTTTTTTTTTTTTTTTTTTTTTTTTTTTTTTTTTTTTTTTTTTTTTTTTTTGGTTGTTGTTTGTTTGTTTTGAGACTAGGTCTCTCTATTTTTGCCCATGGAACCGCAGACTCAAGCAATCCCCAGCCTCAGCTTCCCAGGTAGCTGGGATTACAGGCATGTGCCACCATGCCCAGCTATATTTTTTGGGAACTAGGTCTCGCTATGTGCCCCAAGCGGGACTCGAACCATGATCCCTGGCCCCAGTTGCTTCATAGGCTGAAACTAACAGGCACAAGTCACCATGTCCAGCAAAATAGAGTTTTTAATTCCTGTGTTTGCAGATATAAACTAGAACAAACTGGTGCCTTGGAGCAGTTGACAGTTATTATTTCTACATTTTGGATGCTGGAAATCCACAAATATGTATTACCATGGATTTGTGCTCACTGGAGGGTCTCAGAAAATCATTTCCATGTCTAAACTTTTATAGTTTGTCTACTTTGCTTACTCAAGCAAACTACAATCTTGGCTTTCTTCTCATAGTCATTTTCCCCTCCTGTCTATCCTTTCCCACCAAGTAGAACAGTTGACTAGATTTACGGTACACTCAGCTCTACTATACTAACAACCTAGTTTTGCAAACTACATTATTGCAGATACAGTCACATGTAAGATACAGAAGAGTATCTTCAACACATCTTTTTGGATCATGCATTTCAACCCCTAACTGTGGCCTATGTGAGAGTGAGTAGGAGAGGAACTGGACAGATGAAGATAATTCTGGATTTTATACTTGGAACACTGTTGCTTCTTGATCGCCATGAGTGCCAATGAGTAATACCAGTGCAGGCACTTGGGAAAAACAATGCATAATCATTTGGACATATTGATTTGAGATTCCTCTAAGACATATTGCTGTATTGTCTCCTTGACACAAGTGTCTTAGGTAAGGAATAATTTGGAGAGAGATATTTGGGAATAATTGCTTATAAATGATAGGTGAGGTCATAAAGATGGGTGTACTCATTAAGGAAGAAATGCCAGAGAAGAAGCAGAGAGAATCAAAGACTCACACCTTTTAAGAAGCACCTCTTAGGGAAATATTTGAGAAGGTGAAAGGAAGCATCAGAATTAGTGAGAAAACCAAGAGAGACTGAAACCTAGGAGACACTGTTCTAGAGTGACTGTAATGGTGTAGCACATGGGAAATATTGTCCAATGCTGTTGAGAAGTTTAGGATAAGGACAAAACCTGCCTTTGAAAAATTCGAAATTCCTTGGCCAACTTATTTAAGGTACATAAGATAGTTTTCTACTTTGTTGAAAGAAAATCAAAGCCAGAAGAGCATAATGATTTAGAGTGAATACTGACTCAGACTAGCAAGCTTCAAATTCTTACCAGAGACACCAAATAAGTTACTGAATTTTTCTGTGCCTCAATATCTTTACATAATCTTTAAATACCTTATCACTTAGAAGATTGCTATTATTATTACAATGGAATGACAGTGTAATTTGGAGAAGTGGACAGGCAAGGGATAACATTTGTTTTTAGAGTGTATGTTACTTGGTTCATTCTCCCCTGCAAGGTGAAATATTCCTGAAGCATTGTGGTATAGATTAGGTTACTTAAATGACCCTCTAGGAGATAATCCACAGTAAATGTGGATGCATAGAACCCTGTGTGAAAGACTTTCATGGAAGAAAGCCTAAAGATTTCCATCCATCTCCTCGACAAATGTATGTAGCCTTTATCTCAGACTCAAAGGTGGCTACTTAAGTAAATAGGGAAACACCTTGTACAGTGTGTTAGTGTTACTTTCTGAGTTGACCAGGGTCTTTTATATGCCTTGCATCTTATCCATAGATAGATTTTCTACATGGTTCTATATCTACTCAGGAGTCAAGATCACCTCTGATGCTTGGCTTTACACTCACATCTGAGTTTTTATGTTCACTGTACTTTAGAATATGGAATGAAAGAAGTGCGATCAATTTATGTATTGTACATTTTCATACCCTGAAAGGAGGATAAGACCAATGGAGAGGAAGAAGAATGTAATAAAGCCGAATGATGTATGCAGTTATTAAGCTCATCTTTGATTTAGAAGAACACAGAGTGAATAGGGAGCCTTGTAACACAAGAACTAACTTATACTCTGCCTTGTCACCCCTCCAAAATGAGACCAATTGTGAAGGACTTGGATTGTTTTTATCAACAATTAATAGGTCCTTTCAATAACTAAACATGACTTTAGACTGCTAGAAATGGATGGGAATTGTATGGTCTGAATGCTCTTGCTTCCACAGAAACCATAATGTTGAACCCCTCCCTCCCTGTGTGATAACGCTCAAGGAGTTGGGTGCTTTGAGGAGAGTTTGAATCCTGAGGGTGGTACCTTCATGCAGGGGAGCCCACTAGATGTGTGGTCCAGCTGGGTTCTCACTTGACCAGGTGGGCATCCTAATTGTGAACCTAGAACTGTGAAAAATAAATCACTGTTTGTTATAAACCACACTATTTTGTAGCACAAACCATCACTTCTTACATCACTTCACTAATTACATAGTTAATCTACTACAACAAAATGATGTCTCCAAAAGAATTCTATGAACAATAGAGATAGAAAGAATATCAAAAAATAAAACAAAATGCAGAACAAGCTACAGCAAGCACTGGCAAGGATGTGGAGAGAAAGGAACACTCTTACACTGCTGGTGGGAATACAAACTTGTCTAGCCACTATAGAAAGCTATGTAGAAGACACTCAAACTACTGAACATGGAACTACCATTTAATCCAGCAATCCCACTTCTGCAAATCTACACAAAGGATACAAAGGATACAAAAATATTAATTCAAAAAGATACCTACACTCAGACACTAATAGCATCATCATTTATAATAGCCATAATAACAACTCAAATGTCCTAAAACTGATGAATGATTGAAAAAAAGTGGCATATTTATACAATGGAATATTATTCTGCAATCAAAACTGACAATTATGATGCATTTGTAATAAGAGTGATGAACCTCGAGGCAATCATAGTAGCAGAAACAAGTGAGAAAGAAAAAGATAGAAAACTAATGGGCTCACCTATAGATAGGATATAGGAATAATAAACAAAAAGTCAGGAAAAAATTCAAAATAAGTTATCATGTATGGGGCATGCATGTGGTAGGGAGATGGTAGAAACCAGAGCAGGGTGAGCACAAGGATGAAGGTTCATAGATGATAAGGTTGAGGGAGAACCCCAGGGAATGCAAAGTGTAGTATGCATTTACCCATACATATACATATATGCATAAAATGTAAACAACAAAATGATCAAAAAACAAAAAATAGAAAGCAACATGAAAACACACATGTGGCCAGTGAAGTCCATCTCTTCTTAGGTCCTTTCTCTGATAAGAGACCCTATATAATGGAATCAGCCTATGGGAATATAACACTACTCTGACAAAGAGTAACATCCTACTTCAAGATTCTTGAACTGCAATGATACATTTAGACATAAAGATAGATATATGTTTTTGTGTGTTTTCTATTGTATTGCTAATGAAAATTTTCTGTATACTTTATTTTAAAATATTATTTATTTTTAAAAATATTTAAAAATGTGTCACAATGCAAGGGACATAAAATAACAATTTATAACAAGCATCTAGAATGTCTTATATACAGCTATAAAGAAACACATAATAAAGTAATTCAATACATTAACTTATTAGTGTAACTATTTTAATAGGTTGTTTTACAAAAAATGTACAGGAAAATTAAAAGCAGGTGATGGGTGAATATTAGAGAAGAAATGCTTACTTGGGAAAAGTAAGCAAACATTTGATTTCTTTGTGTTTGATAAGAAAAAGAGCAGTTTCAGCATAAATTAAACCACAAAAATGCATAAAGAAAAAAACCTGAGAAAACAAGTTGCAGAAGGAGAAGGAAGTATGCTTTATTTGCAGATAACATGTATCTTACTTATTTGTGCAGTGACAAAAACATTCTTAATATTTTGATATGTGATGGTAAAATGATGAATGACCACAGAAAACCTATATATGTTGTGAAATCCTGCTGTATATTGAGGTTTATATTCAGTTCTCCAGTTACAAAGGACCTCAGGGACCATATTGTTTGATAAGTGATCAACACTGGGAGAAAAAACAGAGAGATGGAGGTTTATGGATTGTTTGAAGAAATCTGGGGAGAATATCAGAGTAAAATCAGGAATAGAAATCAGTGCAAAAATATGTAAAAATCCAATATGTAATATTTTATTGATCTACAAGAAATTTTAAATGTACACAAATAACAAAAGTAAGACATAGTTTAAGTTTTCCTTTATCAATGAGATTACATGTTGCTATACTACATGTCATTGTAAATTAATTATTTCTGTTTGGAAGAGTCTCAAAAATTGTCTTAAGCTTTCCCAGGCATAAAATCTTTTACAGTTAATTTAACTTTCCTTTTACCATAGCCATTTTAAATCTATTTTTCAATAGACCTCCAAAAATTCTACACATGATTTTATATCACGTAGTTACAGAAAAGTTCAAATCAACACAGCATACTTTTAATTAAGTATCCAAATAAGAACAAGATAGTTCTAAATGAATATGTTTGAGCATATCCTTATATAAATGATAAAAAGTTACAAGCAAACTGGAAATTTCTTAATGAATACTGTTTTTTGAATTAAATGTCTACCTTGGATAGAAAACCTGAAATTGTGAAATATATAGAAGAAAAAATAGGCAAACACCCAGTGGTGTTGACTTCAGTGATGGTTTTGTGGACTGGATTCCAATGACAAGAGAAACAAAAGCAAAAACAAGCAAGTAAGACTATATCAACCCCAAAAGCTTCTGCACAGCTAACATTAAAATGAAAATACACCCTACATTGCAGGAGAAAATATATGTCTATTATACATCTGATAAGGGACTAAGAGCTGAGATCTGCAAAGAACTCATAAAAGTTAACAAGAACACCAACAATCTAATGAAAAAAAATGGACTGAAGAGCAAAATAGACACTTTCCCAAAGAAGTTAGAGAGAGGGTCACCAGGTCCATGAAAAAAGTCCATCACTTAACAAGGAAATGCAAATCAAAATCATACCTTAGAGAATGTCCCATAATAAAAAAGACTAGAAATTATGAATGTTGATGAATGTAGTTGGAACGAAATTTTTCCAACTGTGTTTCCAGTTTAAAAGTTTTATTTTTATTTCCATCTGGTTTTGAAATGAGGTTAATGCTGAACAATTTTTCTAGAAATAAATTGTGTAAAACTGAAATTATTTCTCATTTAATGCTGGTAGAATTTACCAATAAAGACATCTTACCCTGGACTTCAGTAATTTGAATCTTTCCTGGAATTTAACCATTTTATCTAAATTATTTAATTTGCTATCATAAGGTTATAATAGTAACTAATTTGCTATCATAGGTTATAATAGTAACCTGACTATCCTTTAAGTAGATTCTACAAATTCATCCTTTAAATATACAAATATATGTGTTGTGTGATACTACCTCTATTAGATCTAACAGACTATTTTCATTGTAAGGGTAAATCACTTCTCAACAGGTGGAGATGCCTATGTGTTTTTATTGCCAACACAAAACAATATTTGTGTAACATTTTGTGTAACATTTGTGTAACAATATTTGTTTGTGTAACATAGTTGTAACCTTCATGGAATTTCAAACATATATAGAGACAAATTCATTTAGTCTTGCATTAAAAATGTCCCTTAGTAAAAGTATGGACAATCTTTCAAATACTACTTCAAAATAAGTCTTATAATTTCATTGACAGATGCACAGTGATGAACTTGTTTATCTTCCTATCTCTTTTTAAGTTGGGGAGGTGCAAGTCAGGATTGACTATTTTAAAGGAACCATGCTGGAGAAGTTGGAAAAGCTATATATCTAAGATTTAAAGGATGAAGCTTAGGTTCTTTCAGAATATCGGAAGCCAAAAAAAAAAGTGAACACTCTTACAACATTGGAAAATATTTTTTCAGTTGAGCAGGATAATTATGTAAGAAAATCTATGATTTTTTTTTATTCCATTAAGAAATGGCAGTGTTTATAGAAGAATGTACATGAGAGTGGAAGATCTCAATGGGTGATAGATAATGTCAGCGGCATGTCAGCTCTGTGTTAAATATGTAACAATTGATAATAAACCCTACTCGAGCAGATTTCCATTACCGATTGATGAAAGCACCTGGCTTACAAAATGAAGTTTTACTGCAAGTATGTGTATGTCCGTAAGGGAATAAAGTCTCAGAGGAAATACTGTTTTCAGTATTTGAAATACTAAAATACATTTCAGAAGCATGTAGAAAATAATTTTTCAGTGATATTTTGTGTATAAATGAACCCTCATTTGGGCTGGTCATGAAACAGAGTTTTAACAAACTTAAAAAAGCAACCTCAGGATAGTTTTAGTGTTCCACTGCATATTCGCATATTACACTGAGCAAGCAAGAATCTTACTGAGATGTCACAAATCAAGGAATCTTATCCTTGCTATTAATAACATAAGAGACATTCTTTGATGATTGGTGATTTTATAATCAGCACAGAAGAATTTAAACAGATTTTTCTACATGGGAATAGAATTGCTTGCTCAAATAAATGGTTTAAAAATTCCATTCACTATTAAATGTTCTTATAACAATTTTACTCAACTAAAATGATTAAAAATAAGCATAATACTTATTGAAGTAGCAAAAATAAAATGCTACCTTTCATATACATGTGGAAACTTTTAATCAGGTCTCTGAAACTTCAAGGGAAGATAAACTCAATTGTAGAATGAAAAGAAATGGTGCGCTTGTAGTTTAGTATTATTGTTATTTTTATTACAACAGTGACTTAAAACACTGTATGACTGAGGGCCATAGACACATACCTTTTCAGATTGTGTTAAACACTTTGACCTACCAGTAAGCCCCACCGAGCCCTCACGCCTGCTGGTACACTTATTTCTGCAGAAAAACTCTTAGTTTTATTTTTCTCTTTGTTTTACTTCATTAACATTCCACATATAAGTAAAACTATCTAATATTTTTCTTTCTCCTGATTTATTTTGCATATTTCCCTCAAGTTGCCATGGAAATGACAAGATTTCTTTTCTTTTATTTGAGTAGTATTCCACCATGTATCTAGAGTTCACCTTCTTATTCTACTGATCTTTCTCTTATGAGTGTTTCAGTGACTTGCATAGTGTAGTTCGAATGTAGTTATCAAAATTTTTATAAAATTTTATATAAATAAGGAAAATTTTAGGTAACCAAATCATGCTTTTGTGTGTGCATGTGTGCTTGTGTAAAACATGTGTAAGTGAGGCTCACCCAAGAAATGTAAGTTTTATTTTTCATTTTAAAATTAAATAATACAATCCACCATACTAGTAAAACACATAAGAAAATATAAACCTTGTTTTAATTTTCAAGAGATACTGAAAATATTTGATAATGCTTAATATTCAATATTGGTAATTTCTTATCAACTTAGAAACAGAAGGTGACTTTCTCAGCCTGATGAAGTTGTATACAAAGTATACAACAGCTAACATCACATTTCATCTTGACAAACTGGATCCTTGTTTCCTGACAAGGTTAGATATCAGTTTGTTTCACTTCTATTTAAAATTGTAATTGAGATGTATGCCAATGCAATGAGTCAAGAAATAGAAATAAATGTCATCTAGATGGTTAAGGAACATGTAAAATTCTCTATTCTTAAATAATCATTTGCCTAGGAGGGGTAACTTTGGTAGGCCTACTAAGGATATTTAGTAAAATTGAAAAGTGAGCCATACATTGATAAAAATCAAATGCCTTTTAAAGTAATCTAGTGTTAGGTACTAGTATTTTAGAGATAAACATTCTGTTTCTTCTTTTAAAATGAAACTTTCTTTTTAGAATTTCTTCTGATATTTGGGGAGCAATTATGACTAAGTTGGTAAGATGGAGGCTGCCCATCAAGACAATTCTCAGTTTCTCTCTTCCTATACTGGCTTCTTTCTCTACTACAAGACGAGCTCAGGCCCATGCCCTCCATGCTCTGATTCCATCTTGCCCCAACACACACTTCTCAATCATGCCTGGAATCTGAGGTCATCTTCAGTGTGATCTGTCCTTGAGAGGACAGATATATGAAATCATCTTGCAAAGGCCATCGACTGGACATGTGGATCATGAGGTAGGAGATTCTAAAATTCTGGGTATCTAAACTGTGGTCTTTAATGGGACTAGGCCTTTGTGTGTAGGCATTATCCCTAAGTCCAGTAGGCTTCTAGTAGATTTCCTTTGGGAAGGACATAACCAGACAAGTTCCTATGACCCAGTTCAGCAGTGGATGTTGGACAGAGACCTGGTTGATAGGACCTAATTCATGTGTGTGCTGCAACTGACTCATGAAAGTAGGAGTGTTTGTAGGTAGTACAGTCCTAGCCTGACACTGAATGTAGCTCCCTGGAGAGCTCTGTCTATAGTGTACAATGTTCAAAAAAGCTGTGGTATGAAGGAAGTGTTTGTGACCAAAGCATTTTATCTCAGGGGCATTTCTTTCATTTTTTCTAATTCAGAAAATTATATTTACATCTGTCTTATTTATTTCAGTCAATGTTTTAACTCTTTAAGCTACTTTGGTGTATATAAATCAACCAGGATATCAATCAGTCTTGTATTTCTTTTTCATGCTTTATAATTTTTCAGTTTATCTGAATAATGGATAATAGTGCATAACGCACATTACATGCATAAAATGGGGACATATGTGTACGGGTTGAATTGTGGCCTCAACCCAACTCATATGCTAAGTTTCAAACCCCTGATAAGTCAAGGTATGACCTTATGTGTATATGGGGTCTTTAAAGATATAGGTTCAAATGATCCCATTTTGTGTGAACCCTAATCCCAGATAGCTGATGTTTTAATAAACAAGGGAATTTAGACATGGTCATAGGTACAAGAAGAATGTCATGTGGACATGAAGATGGCCATGAACAAGGCTGAAGCAGGCCCTTCCCTCAAAGCTTTCAGAATACAACACTTTGGCTTGAACCCTGCAAACAATTAAACCTTTGCTGAAATCAATTCCTGTTGTTAAGCTACCCAGGTGTGATGTGTTCTTATGATAACCCTAACAAACTCATCAGCCTCATAGTCCAGTAATGGGATGACGACCTATTTTAATGACTGCCATTTACTGAGTTTGCACAAATTATTCACTTGTGCAGACATGTGAGCAACTCAAATATTTGAAAAAAGTAATAAAAATTAATGAATTAACGCATTAGATAGATCTTGACTATAATGAGATACATGTATAGTGATCTACTAGATAAGACATTTCTGTGGGGAAGGAGAATTAAACTCTATAGTGAAAAACACCACTGGGCACACCCTTTCCGTTCATATAGACCCCCTCCCATTTTTAAAAATTAATTGTATTTTTGCAATTGATTGCACACATAAAAACACACATATTGTTATCTACCTCAAAGTTCTCCCATCACCTTATCACCCATGGGACCACCATCTTAATCTCTTTTGCCCATCCCTCCCCCCAATTTGACTCCCCCCTCCTCCCTCCTCTCTTGGTCTATGCTTTAGTTCTATTGAGAATTTTGATTTTTCCTTATCCTTTGTGTGTTTTTCCTATATCCTACATATAGGTGAGTTCATCTAGTATTTATCTTTCTTATTTCTACTAACATGATTGTCCATCCACATTATCAGAAATGTATCAAGCTTATCTTGTTGATTGCTGAATAATATTCCATTGTGCACATATACCACAACTTTCTGGTCCATTCATCTGTTTTGTGGCATTTGGTTTGTTTCCATATCTTGGTTTATATGAATAGTGCTGCAACAAACATTCAAGTACAGGTATCTTTTTGAATTAGTTTTTGTTTCTTTGGATAGATTCCCAATAGTGGGATTGCTGGATCAAATGGTAGTTCCATTTTCAGTAGTTTGAGGGTCCTCCACACAGTCTTCCATAGTGACTGGACCAGTTTATTTTACCACCAGCAGTGTCAAAGTGTTCCTTTCTTTCTACATACACACCAGCACTTGTTGTTGCCATTTTTTTTTATACCATAGCATACTGACCCCCTTAGAGTCATGACTGGGGATGCCTGTCAGAACCTCAGCTACCCAGAACATGAAACCCAGTTGAATGATGTCATTCTTGAGAGTAAGAATGATCATTTAGAAAATGCTAAAGTAGATATTACAATTATTCTTGAACCTTTGCTGAAATCAATTTCTTTTGAAAACTAGAAAAAAACTGTAAATTTAGATGATATGGTGATATTTGATGCACATATATTGCACATGTATGGTGAAGTAGTTTCTACAAGTTTAGTTAACACATCCATTACCTCACATAATTATCTTTTCTTGAACATTTAGATCTATTCTCTTAGCAACATCCAAGCAAAGAATACACTATTGTCAATTACTGTGCATAAAAATCCCAGAACTTATTCATCTTCTGACTGAAGAAAAATGATTTTAGTGGCTATTATCTAGATTCTCTCAAAAAAAGTACACAGTACTCTAATAGGATTTTATGGGAGCACAGTTAATTAATACATTTAATAGGTGCCTTCTTGCTTTAGGGCTTCAATCTCTCACATTGAGGAAACTTCATATAATGGATTGACTGAAACAATCACTGATCTTTTAGATATATAAAAGATAAATGGTATTGCTAGTTTATGGATTATAACTTGTATAGTCATGAAACAATAATAATTAATGCATTTAATTCAACAACAAATCATTTTTTTAACAAAGGGGAAAGATCAAAAGCCTAAGTATTAAGAATGTTTATTCACTGCAGTCATTCCAATCTCAGTATCTTGAATTTTCTCTTCACCCTGATATTTCTTAAGGAAGCAACCTTGTTTAATAAATAGAGTATGTCAAAGAAAAACCAAGTCCATGGGTAAAGTGTAAATTTTGCGCTACTATGTTGAAATGGTTAATCATTGCTTTTTCTTAGGCTTTCATTAACTTGTACTTGACATGCAGTGAGGAACAAAGATTTTAAAACCTTAGTCATCTCCTGACTACTTGAAAATGTGCAAGTACATTTTTATATGTCAGGACTGTGTAATCAGCTTTCCTGCAAGGGTGAGGTCCCGTGCATCATTTTATTTTTAATCTTATTCACAAACTCAAGGTCATGGCCCATTGTACCAAGTTTATGAAGGCATGCAGGAAATTTATTCTGGGATTCTGAATATTACTGTGAAAAGCTACCTCATAAAGCTGTTTAATTATGCAAGGATGTGTGTGTTATGTCTATTAAAATTGCCAGAGTTTCCACTAATCCTCCCTGTCCCTTATTAAAGACAAATCATTTAATCAGGGATGTAAACAATATTCCAATATAATTTTCTAACATAACTTTATTCATTTGCTCGACCATGGAGAATCAACACTCGGTTGCATAGTATAACATTGTTGGGCTGATATGTTTAGGAAATGTGGATTCTAAATTGACTTCACTGATTATGGGGTGTCTTTGCATTTTTCTAGGTCACCAGCCTTTTCCTGTCTCTGACATTCCCAGTCCCAGGACCACAATCCATGCTTTGCCTTCCCTGTGGGAACTCCCAAGTTCTCTGAGGGCTGGACCTGGTATCTACTTGAGCATGCTGATATATGCATTGCTTCTTTCCCCAAATGATGCTTCACCAAGTCCTTCACCATTTCTCTAGGCAATACAATTAATACAATGCGTGTGTGAGAAGTTTGTGTCACTAACTTCCATTTGGAGAATTCTATTAATCCTTCTAAAAAGAAACAAGAAAAATGCAGTACATTTTGTAATGATGAATGAAAATATGGCAAGCGAACCCAGAAAAATGAATAACCGGTTATGTTTCTGAATTAAGTATGCGGGAACCCTATTTTTGTTTGTCATTAGAAGTGATATATATGGGATAGAATTATGTGAAATATATATAAGGGAGAGTCTGTTTGCTTTTTCATTTTCTTTGTCAGTATATTTGTTCAATAATTTCAACTTTCATGAAGGCAAATTTATATATTTTTCTCTTTTATGGTTAGTATTTTTTTAAATGATTCATCTTATAAATCTTTACCTCCCAGAATTCTTCTATATTTTCTTTTGTAAGATTTATAATTTTAAGTTTTCTATCTAAATTTATATTTCAATATTGAATTAGTTTTGGTTCATGATGTGATGATGGAGTATCGAGGCCCATTTTTCCTCTTTTGTGATTATTATTCAGTTGCTGTTATGCCACTTGATAAAAGACTTTGGTTTCTCAATATAAGTGCCCTTTCCTTTGTGTAGAGAATCTACTGGTCATCTATGTGTGAGTCTAGCTCTGAATTCTCTTCCATTGTACATAAAGATGTGCAATGCTTTATTCATTACAGCAAAAAGTTGAAGATAGTCTAACTGTCCTTTAAGAATAGCATGGATAAGCAGTTAGTGATATACTGTCATTCATCACATAGCAACAGAGATACCTTTGGAGAAATGCACCATCATTAAGTGATTTGGAAACATCACAGGAGACAGTTATACAAACCTGGGTGATATAGCCTGCTGCACTCCTTGATTATATTGTGTGAGTTATTGGGCTCACCTTTGTGTATGGAGTCTGTTGTTGATCAGAATGTTGCTATGTGTTTAACGACTATTCATACAGTGAAATACTATGCAGCCAATGCAAATGAATTATTGATCAAATGCAAGATGGAGGCAGCTGTATGTTGACCAATTAATCTGAACATAAAAGAATCCATAGAGGTTAATTTGTATAAATCAAGATGAGGTAAAGCACATCTCCAGCTTTATGCACTACATGTGTGTATATAGAAGTACATATAGGTAAGTGCCTAAGGGTTAAAGATTGACTGACAGAGCATAATATCTCTTTCTAGAGGAGTCTTAGTTTTGCAGGTTATTTTTCAGAATTTCTACTATATATTGTGAGACTATGCTTTTTGTATGTGAATTTTACTTTAAAAATATTTACAAGCTACACAAAGAACTGACATGACTGAGCAAAAACAAAACAAAAATCCCAGTTTTTTTTTTAAATAGATGAAAGAACTTAAAAGGCACTTCGCCAAAGAGGAAATACAAATGGTCAACAGGCATATGAAAAAATGTTCAGCATCACTTATAATCAAGGAAATGCAAATCAGAACCACTATGAAATACCACCTCACACCAGTAAGAATGACTCATATCTGTTTTGGGACATAGCTGTTTTGTCCCAAAACAGACAAATGGATGAAAAAGATGTGGTATGTATACACAATGGTCTATTCCTCATCAATTAAAAAACCACACTGAGATACCATCTTACACCAGTAAGAATGGCCCACATAAATAAAACAGACAACAACAAATGTTGGCACGGATGTGGAGAAAAAGGAACTCTCCTACACTGCTGGTGGGAGTGCAAACTGGTCCAGCCACTATGGAAGACTGTGTGGAGGATCCTCAAACAATTGAAAGTGGACTTACCATTCGACCCAGCAATCCCACTACTAGGAATCTACCTAGAGGACATGAAGACATTAATTCAAAAGGACACATGTACGCGCATGTTCATTGCAGCCCTGTTTACAGTTGCAAAGAATTGGAAACAAATCAAATGTCCCCAAACAGATGATTGGCTAAAAACAATGTGGTACATATACACGATGGAATACTACGCATCCATCAAGGAGGACAAACACATGTCATTTGCAGCAACCTGGATGGAACTAGAAAGACTCATATTAGCAGAAATAAGTCAAAAAGAAAAAATGAAGTACAGGATGGTCTCACTTATATGATGGATATAGGGAAAATCAAACAAACAAATAAGAAAAAATGAAAACAAGCAAAGGGACTGAAACATGGAGCGAGAGAGTTGGAGGGGGAAGAAGACGGGGGAGGTGAAGAGCACAAAAGATCGGGATAGTCAACAAATGTTAGTGAAGTGGGAAAGCCCCGGGGTAAAAAAAAAAAAAAAAAAAAAGTACACACATTTACCATATATTGGAAGAGAACTACAGGCCAAACAACCAACAACTAAACATCAACTTATCCAACCAACAATTAGCAGAAAAATGGGAGGAGTGACTGAAGGGGGGAACCAGAGGCGAGATAAGGAGGGAGGAGGAAGGGCGATACAGAAGGGGGATATGGAGGGAGGAGGAGGGATCAATTAATGCGCAATTGTGACAAATCAATAAAATGAATTAAAAAATGACAAATTTGATGATTTTATGGTAATATGAATGTACCTAGTAGAAATCATATTAGCAGAAACAAGTCAGAAAAAGACAGAAACCAAGTGGTTTCACTAGTATATGGACGACCAACCGGAAATACGTAACTGCAAGAGGGGACCAGTGGGAGCGACGGAGGGGGGGGGAAGGTGGTGGGTGACCCCAGGAGATTACAATGATGTGAAATATATATATATATATATATATATATATAATTATTTATATAATAAAAAAGAATGGCCCATATCAAAACGCACGCGCGCGCACACACACACACACAACAAAGCAAAAACTAGCAACAAGTGTTGGCAAGTATGCAGAGAAAAAGGAAAATCTTTATATTGCTGGTGGGAACACAGACTAGTCTAACCACGAAGGAAAGCTGTGTGGAGCTCAAACTACTAAAATTGGAGCTACCGTTTGATCCAGTGATTCTACTTTAGGGAATCTACCTGAAACAAAACACAACTAATTCAAAAAAGGAAACCTAGCTACACTCCCATGTTTAAGGCAGCAGTATTTACAATAGCTATGCTATAAAAACAGCCCAAATGCTCCCAACCAGATGAATGGATCAAAAAGTTGTAGCATATTTTTGCAGCATAATATTATTCAACGATCAAAAAGGCAAACTCATGTAATTTGTGGCAACATGGGTGAAGCTGGCATGAATCATGCTGACAGAAATAAACCAGAAACAAAACGATAAATACTGAATAGTCTCCCTTCTATGTGGGATGCAGGGGGAACATACAAAAGGACAAGAAAGAGTAAAAACTAACAAACTGATAATAGAACTATAGTATAAGCCAAAGGATGGGGAAGAAGGGAGAGAGGGAGGCAGGCATAAGCACATGGATTAGGATGATGGTTCACAGGTGACATGGTGGTGGAAGAACTTTGGAGTGTATACTCCAATTTAAGAAAAATTACATATATTTCAATAAAAATAAAATCAATAAAAATCAATAAAATGACCAATAAAAATAAAAAATAAAAAAAATCATTGTATATAAGATAAGACATGGGAATGTTCAATGGTGAGTAGAAGTTAAAATTCTAAATTACAGATATAAATCCCTGACCAAAGAACAATCAATGGAAGTCTCTACCCTTCATTCTTCGTTTCCACAAGCATACAGTGCCTGTCACCTTCCATGAACTCAATATTTTGTTGTCACAATCATGGAATAATTTTACTGTATTTTTCATTTGTGAAGAAGTATGGTCTAAAATGTATGTTTTAATCAAATATATAATCATGGGAGAGTTCAATGTACATATTTTTAATATCATAGAAAATGACATGAAATAGGGTTAGAGAGGAAATATTACATCTGTGCTGGCCATATTGCTTGTATCCAACTACTCACCTCTGTATTTCAGCAAGAAAACAATTGTAGATGGGCAATATCTAAATCAACGAAGTGGCTGTGTTGAATAAAATTTTATTGAAAACAGAAATTTGAATATCATATTAATTTCATGTGGAAAATATTACTATTATTTTTATTTTATTCAGCTATTTAAAATGTGAAAGAAATAAAAGCAAACCAAAAGCAATTCTAAGACCCTGATCAATTAAAAGTAAGGTAGAAGAACAGGTTTGGCTTGAGGGTAATAGTTTCTGTCTTTGGCATAGATTATGGAACATAAGTTAGTTATTTTCATAGTTTCTCCTTGATAAAATAGGGTCATTCCATTTAGACAATTAAACTTAAATGAGTACATTTATTCTCTCTCTCTCTCTCTTCCTGTGTGTGTGTGTGTGTGTGTGAGAATGCATAATGTTTCAAGAGTGGTGTATTTTTCTTGCGGTCCTAAATAGTTTCAAAAATGAATTAAAAATTATAATGATCTATAGCTGAGGTCAAATACACCTGTATTTTGTCCCAACCATTAACAAATTTGTAAATGTCTCCCTTGAATCACTCTTTAGCTGATCTTCCTCGACCCATCATTTTATTGTTTAATCATTAATTATTCATAAAGAAGCTGGAATAAATTGATTCTTAGCCTTTTGGCTAATATAAAGAATCTAGAATGATTTTATTCCAAAGAAAAACATGACTCCCAATCTTATATAGAGTGATAGCTAATATAAAAGCACCAAGAATTATCAGTGCTGTTTCTGAAAAGTTCATTATCTCTCATTCAAAACTGTCTATTTTTAATCATAAATTATTACTTAGAACCAATTAAAATTTTGCTAAATTTTGATGTTGTTATGAAAATAATATATGAGATGTTTGACATATTCCATTAACAGTATGTATGTAGTTAACATTGAGAGAGATGTTATGCACAGAGACAAAATAAAGCTAAAGTTGATAATATTACAAAAGATATGTAATAAATCAGAAAGAGTTGATAGAACGTGATTAAAAACTTCCCTCTGAATCTCTTATTAGTTATCACAAGAATAAATGTAGTCATTTATAACACCCAAATGAAAAATTATGATTTTTGGAGTAAGAAAAGCATAATTTTATTTCTTAAATAAAACATGATGCCAACATTTTAAAGTTTTTTTAGAAGAGAAACTGAATGTTAAAATGGGCAGTGTTATAAATATTGCTTTTAAAATGTTAAATATCTAGCTTTAGTGACTTCTTTTGATTTCTACCAATTAAAAGGATATGATAAAACATGTCATAAGATAAAATTCATGAGACATTGTTATTTTTAAAGGAAGATTTGAGCATTACCTTCCCTCAAATTTAGCATGTTTTAAAAATTGTACAAGAGTGCAAATTTACATTATTTTTAGTGAATCCAGGTGCCAAGTTAACCTAGCTCTGTAATAATTTGGTATTTATTGAGTCACATGACAGTGCAAATAAAAAAATTTAATCATTTTTGTAAAATAGTGATGACTTTTAAAAGAAAAAAATTATTACTTACAATAAGCTACTTATTTGTGCCATACTTAGAGATGCTTTTATCTGTGCATTCACAGATTCTCAAACCCCTACTTGCTGATGTCTTAGGGACAGAATGTTTAAGCCCTAAATCTCAAGTAAATTCGCCAGCATTACCATAAGATAATTTCACATTTATATAACCATAAAGTGTATCTTAGACAAATAAATTAAACCTTTACACTAGACTATTGGCAATATACAAGATTCATGACAATATACAAGAATCACATTTCCATGCTTCTGGCACATTAAATTTTGAAATGTGTTTCTTAAATGTCCTCTTTAAATGAAGTTTATTTCCTAACTATAACAACTTAGTTATGTACGTGTAAATCATAAACTTTGGATTCTCTAAGTAGTCCTTCAATCGCATTTAAAAAAAAAAAATTGTAAATACAAATTTATCAGTTTAACTGCTCCCAAGATAGAATAGAGGGTTCTATTTATCATTTAACGGATTTAAAACAATGTGAAAAAGATGAACAAATGCAACATGAGAATGCACAAATGTTCAAGTCTATGTCATGAAAAGTTCCATTTTCCTCTCCAAATGTCAAGTACTAACTGTATATTTTCCATGTAGCAAACAGTAAGGGTGCTCACTACTATACTTCTGAGATGACATTTTCTTAGTATGACCTTTCTTTTTAACAATAACTTACATTTTAATTAAATTGGACCATTTTCATTACATGCCAAGTATCTTGGTGCTATATATTTATCATTCCCCTTTGTCAGAACTGATAGCTAAAGGTCATCGACTTAAATAATTATTGAAATTAACAGAATTGGTAATTTATGAGAAAGTGGCATGTACATGGTGGTTTTTCTTTTAGAAAAGTGAAACTTGCTAATGTTTGAATAGATTTGAAAAAAATGCAAGCATAGAATGATCCATGTGGTTATAAAAATGTCACACAATGTGGGATCTTGTCTCTGTATTTCTGAGTTTGCTGGATTTAAAAAAAAAAAGTCAAGAAACATATAAAGAGCTGAATTAATTCAGAAAGAATCTTATTCTGTTAAGAAAGATAAAAACAATCTTTATTTTAATTATAAAATTTATAATTACGAAGATAAGAGAACAAATTGAGAGTAACAAAAACCACCATCAACAAAATCCTTGAATGTGCTATTTATTTCTTTTGTTGAGGATAAAGTTTCTTTTCCTTTGAAATACCATTCATATGAGGTCTCATGAAATATAATGGCAAGTGGTGAAAAAAATACAAAACATGAGACATGTAAAAAAGATGGAGCTTTGCTATTCTAGTATTTTATGCTGACACTCAAAATCTGAAGAAATAATGAAGAAAAATCATACAGATTTATCAGTAAAGTGTACAAATTTAGGATGCAGTTATCATTTTGCAAATTATTTAATCACAATTTTTAATATTACAAAGCTGCTATATTATTGGAAATGTTATGAACAGATATCGATAAATGTATGAGAACTGTCAGGGTGATGTATTCCAGCAACCTGTTGTGACTAATGTTGTAACCTAGAGCACAGCCTGGGTGTCACAGCTCTTGCTTTGTTTTGTACCCTAACTAGTGTTCAGAGCAAAGTATAATGATTTATACATACCGATCATATTAAACATTTTTAAAAAAATGATTATATTTATATTTCATATATTTGTATCCCCCAGGGTTCTCCCAACACCTTCTCACCCATGTACCTTGATTGAAATTCTCCATATTCCTCCCTTCCCTGACCTCCTCCTTGACCACCCCCCCCCACACAGCTGTGTGCTATAGTTTGTTGTTAGCTTGTTTTTACTTGTCATCTTGACCTTTTGTTTCTTTTCCACATACCCCATAAATAAGTGAAATCATCTAGTTTCTATCTTTTTATTTCTGACTTATTTTTGCTAATAACAATTCCTTCTAGGTCCATCCATGTTATCCCAAATGAAAATGTGAGGCCCTGATTGTTTATCAGTAAAAATCTTTTACTCTCCCTCTAATCTAGAACCCCTCTTGCTCTGTCTCTTGTTACTATCCCTTTAGAGAACCCTTTAAAGTTTCTAATTTATGCCTGTAAATGCAAAATAAAAATATCTTTAGAAAAAATAGAAATGATGGTATACCAAGTGATGCTTTCTGCACTTTCTAATAAACTAAATGCATGTTGGAACATATATTTGGAAGAAAATAAAAGGAGCTGACTCAATGTTTTTCTTGAATGGATAAATTCATGCAATGTATTTTTGCATCTCCTACAAAGAATCATTTTGATGCAAGTAATGCTGGAATGATTTAGCTGGAAGATGGTTACTTTATTCCATAGGAGATCATTTAAATCAATAAGGAAGTATGGATACAAAAGTAATTGAATCATGATTATCAATATATAGTTTAGAGAAAAAGAATTTTAAATGATAGTGAGTTATGAAAGATACTCAATCTTTCTCATGATAAAGAGATGGCCAAATTTTGATAATACCAAGCTTCACTCCTATTATTTGGTAAGGAAAGAAAAATTTTAGTTTGAAAACAGAGTTGAAGCCAAGATGTAAGAAAAAAACATGGGGACATATAGTTTCATAATAATAATTATGATTTAGAAATAATAATATTTAATAATAATGATTATTATTATTCATAATTAATAATAGTTTCATAATGAAAAGGAAAAAAATAACAAAGCATGGAAACATAATTGTGGTAAGAACATAGGGTGGAATAACCACCATAAGCAGCCATAGGACTCTATCCATAAATACAAATTTTTATTCAATTGAATTAAAGTACAAAGGCCTTTCATCTAACATCCCACTTTCAAAGACCTCTCACACTGTGTTGGGTGAACTTACAAGACTTCATCTCTTACAACATGTGTTTTGAATCAAATGAAATGCCTGAATATTTATCACAAAGGGATTGTTTAAACTGTGGTCTCATTTATTTACTGCAATATTATCCAGCTATCAAGGTGAATGAGAAAACTTGAGATGATATGCCAGATACCAAAGTGTATTATTTAGTCAAATAAACAGACCATGTGATATTTTGTGGAAAAATAGGAAGAATAAGTTCATGTGCTTATGTATGTTTAAAGTTTTTTTTCTGCATGCAAATGACCTCAACATTTTCAACCATTTTCTCATTAAAAAAAAAAAAAAAAAACTGAGATTCATGTGTTCTTTGAAATTTTGTGGGTGTCTCACTTGTAAATAGCAGCATGTCAAAGTGCTGCTACTGGCTTAAGGTTAGATTTATGGGCCTGAACTCTGTGAGTCACACACAACCTTGTGCTTAGTGTTCTAACATCTACCCTCACAGTCTGGAGGTTCTTAATAATTATCCTTAGTACTTCTTGACAATGTTGTCCCTACATTTTCATTTGTGCTGAACTCTGTGGGTGGCTATTGAGACTGAGCCTTTGGAGCCATAACACTGCTACCCTTCATTATCTGGGGCCCCAGCATAGCGTACCCTGTTGGAATTCCAGGAATGCTAAGCACACTGGGAAATTCAAGGAGGGGACTGATGCAGGTGTTTCTTTGACCTATAAGATATTTCACAAGGGGGGCCAAATTCCTAAGTGCTTCAAAGTACCAAAATTCCAGTAGCATTACCTAATCATGGATTGTTCTGTGTGGAGCCACAAACATCATGAAGACCTACATTAACATTCCTACCAGAACGGATCTATCACACAATAAATGGTTGTTGCAATTCACTCTTTTGGGGTAGTTTCTTATGTAGAAATAGTGACTGAGGTATTTTTAGGAATACCTAAAAGTTAGGAAGATGATGCAAGAAACAAAGCAGTTCTTTCTTTAGGGGGTATCTAGGTGGCACCCCTGAAGATGGGGGCAGGACAGAAATGGGGAGAAACTTTCCACTGTGTTACTTTTTTATGTATTTGGATGCATTTTCTTCATGTGGGTGTATTTTCTTCAACGGGAACAGAAATATGAAGAAATAGAGAGACTATGACTATTATTTAGGGATGTGTGGGCTGAAGAGATAATATTTTTGCATTGGTGAGAGGTGGGTTCCCTGAATTTATTTGGAACACTGGAATCTTGAACTGGAGCAAGCCTTGGGGAGGTGAGAAGGTGATACCTAAACTGTGGGTAGAAAACTCCAGAGTAATTTGCCTAACTGCTGAGCTATGCTTCCACCACCCATCCTTAGGGGGTTTTCTTGTCACTCAGACATCTAATTCCCTATCTATAATTTCCTTGTATTGGCCTGGGAATAAGGGGTTGGGTAAAAGGGATTTAGAATTTCTTATTTCTTCCAAGGTAATGAGAAATTTGTCTCTAATGTGGAATACCTCACATTGAGGATAAAGTTAATAAAAATTAATAAAAAATTCAATAAGATATATAAATTTGAGAAACTGATAAAATTGCATATCATAAGGTAAATTTTACAAGTTATTGATCAAGAGGGGCTGATTTGCTGTAAGGTGGTAACATGGTGTTCTTGAGGTTTATGATGTTGGGTGCTCATTTTACTGTAAAGCTTTTATAATTTACATGTGTTTCATATAGTTTATGTGTAAAATGATACACACAAAATGACAGTAATGTAGTGTCCAGTGAAGTATATGATCTAGGCAGCTAGTTGGGGGTGACTGCATTTCTCCTAGAAGGAAAGGAAGTGGATTAGAAATATAAGGTCAAGATGGCAAGATGATTTTAAACTTTAGCTAGATTCTGAAGGTAGAGATAATAGTATTTATTTATGTTTTCTATTTTTGTTATTATTTGCACACACACATATATGTATATATATACACATATATGTATGTATGTATGCATGTATGTATATATATATATATATATATATATACATTTACATTGTTGTAAATGCTGAGGTTTTCCTGCCACCTTGTCATCATCCATGAATCTTCTTAATCTCTTGTGCTCATCCATACCCTGATATCACCCTAGCTCACTCTCCCCACTATATGCTTTAGTTCTATTGTCAGTTTCTAATTTTAACTTTTTCTTGCCTTTAGATTGTTTTCCCTATACCCCACATATAAGTGAGACCATCTGACCTTTCTCTTTGTCTTTCCAACTTATTCCCACGATCATGATTCCTTCTAGCTCCATCCACTCAACCAACAAATATCTGATATCAGAGATACATAAAGAACTCACACAACTTGATAAAAAAAAAAAGTAAAAAAAGCCCAGTCAAAAAATATAAGCTCTTCTTCTTTTAAGAAGAGCTTAAAAGACATTTCTCCAAAGAGGAAATATAAATGGCCAACAGGCATGTGAAAAAAAGTTCAACATCACTAATAATCAGGGAAATGCAAATCAAAACCAGGATGAGATACTATTTCACACCAGTAAGAATGGCCCATATAAAAAAAAAATGGGTAACACCAAGTGCTGGTGTGGATATGGAGAAAAAGGAACACTTTACACCACCGATGGGGGTGCAAACTGGTCCAGCCATTGTGGAAAGTTGTGTGGAGGACCCTCGCACTACTAAAATGGAGATAATGTTATTTAAAGATGAATTGGGTGATCGATATGAGATAGAGAGACTTCAAGACAGCATCTAATGTTTTATGCTGAACAGGTAGTTGAATAGCTTTCTGATGCATTGAAATAAGCAAGCTAGCAATTGTCAAAGAGCATTTCTATACACCAGAGGCCTAATTTTATCAAGAACTGGATAATAACAATGGACTATAACCTTATTTCTCCTTAATTTTCAACTTAATTTTTAACTGTTGAACATAGTTTTGTGTTGTCAGCCCTTTAATTCTTCTACACAAAAGAGGAGGTGACCCCAAAACATAAATTCTTGTGATTCAATCATTAATTTTGATCAAACGAATATATATGCAAAATATGATATAGCTGCTTATCAGATGCATATCCAATGCACTTTTAGATAACTGTATCAGAAATTATATTCTTTTAAGTAAGTTGCAAATTGATTAATACATTGCTTAAATTATGCAAATTATGGTCTATTCCAGTGGTTTACTGAGAAAGCAAAATGCGGATTTAATTTGTACTTACAGTTTCTTTGCTGTGTTTCTCTTCAGCCTGATGAAAACTTCCTTGTTGTTTTCACCCTCCTTTTCTGATTGCCATCCTCACACTGTAAGTACAATCAGTAATTATAGATCATTTTCTACTTTGGCACAATATAGTTTCTATTGCAATGTAATATAAGCACAAATTCATTAAAAACTTGATAGAAGAGAGATGATTCTTAAAATGATTGAACAGTAGCTATTAAAAAGTATCTAGACTTCTTACTTTTACACCTATATGAAAAATATATTTTGATAAGCCTCATGTTATGAAATGAATAGCAATCAAGCAAATTCTTATTCATATATTTACATATTTGAATATATGCACATAAGCACACATTATATTTCCTAAGGCATACCTATTGTGTTCTGCTTTTTGCTATGACATGCATAAAATGATGCATAATAATAAATCCTCTATCTTTGTCATAAAAATGTGAACAATATGCTAATATGTAAAAAATTCAATCTCTATAGAAAACTAAGGTTTATACTTTTTTGATTACAAGCAAGCAAATAAGACTTTAGCATTCTATATTGATCACTGTTCTTAGCAGGAACCAATACAATGAAACCAATACAATAAAACTAATAAAATTAAGTAGGAGTATAATTTATTTTAAAAATGCCTAAAATTTTAGAGAGCTAACACCTACTTTGCTAGTGGTGGTTTTGGAATTATCAATAACTCATGTGATAAGTTCTTCACAAATACAAAATGATCGGTACTTGGTATTGATTAATTTTACTAGAATATGCTAGCAATAAATTATGACATAAACATAAATTTTAAGATGGAATTCTGAAATGCAGCAAGTTAAAATAAAATCAAAGGTATTCACTTATCAAAACTAACCTGTTAGTTACAGGGCATTTAGTCCAGTCAATCTTTCACATATTTTTTCCATAAAAGAATACTTTCTTATGAACTATGCAATTTGTGTACCTTTAATTTTTAGTAATTTTGAGGGAATTTTGCATATCAAATCCAGTGACCTAGATATACTTTATCAGAGCCTCCTTAATCTGTGGAAATTTGGGTAAGTTATTTAGAGCCTCGATGTCTTTATTTTTAAATTGCAAATGAAATTGTCATTCCACCTCAGAGGATTGTGTGAGGATTAAGTGGGATCTTTCAAGTAATATTCATTCACTGCTTAATAAATGTTAGCTCCTGTTATGGTGCTTTCTCCTATCACAGTCCCTCCTTACATCCCTTGACCCTCTGTTCCACCTCCTCTCCCCTAACATAATTATGCTTCACTTACTAGGCAAATGGTATTTTTAAATCATCATTATACAGAAGCTATAGTATCTCTTTTTTAAGCAGCTCAAGAATATAACAGACTTTAGAAACATGCACTCTAAAAAAAAGACTTATGTACATATGAACCATTTTCTTAAATCTATGATAATAAAAATATATGAAGTGATAGTAACTTGGTAACTTGTTACCATGTCATTTATAACTATTAAGATAGAATGTGAGTGAATGCTGTAATCATTCAGAGTTAAGCACCCTCTTGAGAGTTCAATTCAATTTTGTTTTCTTAAGGTTTATATTTATTATCTTATTAGGAATGCCTTGAGTGGTAGTTATAAAAGGCAAAACTGAATAGATGAATTCAACCTTGAATGCAAGGAACCTAAATGAAGATTTCTATCTCCAGCATTCCAGATGTTGTAGGAAATAAGGGAAATAAACTCCATTTTATAACGCTGGAAGCTGTTAGGTTCTGAAATTTATAACTAGGTGATCTGACAGAATAATCTGTAAAAAAAGCTTACTACAATAAACATGTTGTAGTATTCCAAAGTAGGGTTGATAGCCATCTCTATTGGGAAGGATGGTGACTTTAAGAATGCTGATGGGAGGTTAGAATCCATTCATAACTGTTTTAGACTTAGAATCACAGAAACCATAAAAAAATTAAGTCACTAGATGCTTGCAGTACTGTTATCGAGAGCATGAGATTTTGCAGGACTATCCTGTGGGCATCTTGTCCCAGAACTAATACAGAATTGATCTAGAAATGTCACAATGTAATCAACTCAAGTATTTTCTAATGAAAGTGGTTTTCTTCCTTCTGGGAAGCTCAACAGTTGTTATGTATGACTCTACAGAATTGGAATACCTATATTCTAATTTTATGGCAGGTTCTTCATAATAACAACTTACACATTTTCCTCAATTCTCATTTCAGTATGATGTATATCCACCACTTCTTCCATGAATAGCTATTGATATTTGCTTATATATTCCTAATACTTTATATGAGAAAATACTGTGAAAATTCTATGTAGTTAATTGACTTGGCTGTTCCATTTAATTGTTCTGTTGTTATTATTAATTTATGTTTTCTGATTCTTTCCTTCAGTTGTGAAATGAGTACCCATAGAAATGTATGAGTTATGACATGATTATTATCTATATTTTACATTGATATATTAAGGATAATAGGAGTTATGCATATAAGGTACTTAATAGCTTAGTCACAGAAAATTACAAGACCTAAGATAGTTTTGGGAAAGAAAAGATAAAATTCAAATGACCAAATTGAAAATCTTAAAATTCAAAATTAAAGAATTTTAATTTAATGAGGGTTGAATGCAACATTAAACAGTGAAGCCATAAAATCTACTACTACTATTACTAAAATGTGTCATTTTATATGTAGTCAGTCACTTTCTTCTCTAGATTAAATTTTTTGCATTTGCATATTTATTTAGAAAAATTAAAAATCATTGTAATTCTCATTCTTACTACTTTTATTACATGGCATCAGAAATTTTTAGCTAAGTATGGTTCAGTCTAAGTATTGCATATTGTAAACTCATGAAAAACAGAGGGTCCCAAAGAATCTATTAGGTGAGACCAAACATTTATTGCTTTTAAAGATTACTGGATGAAAAGAAATAACAAAGATTGCTAGATAGGGAAAAACGTGACATTTTTTAGTGTTTAGAATGTGAAATTTTACAGTTAAGAGCAATGTAAAGAATAAGGCATCTTGGCGAGAACTCTGAAATAGAACAATGTCCCCCCCCCCCAAAAAAAAAGGCTATTAAGCAAACATTTAGCAAAATCTGAAAAAAGTTAGGACTTTAATTTATACTGCTTCAATATTGTCGTATTAATTATGACAAATGACAAATTATACTAAATATAAGATGTTAATGATTAGGGAGGTGGTTCAAGGCATGTGAACACTGTGTACCATGGGTTCAGTCTTCATAAGCCTAAAATTGATCTAAAATGCATAATGTCTATCATTAAAGAAAATGAATGAATTACTTTTCTCTAATAAACACATGAGTATTAAAATAAGAGAACATTTGAACCTCTTGCCTGAGCTTGCACATTTCTCATGGAAAGGGAAAATTGCTATGCTTTTTTATATATAGATTGTTGTTTTACACATATATCTAGAGCCAGAATTTACATTATATTTTCAATCAAGTGATTCGGTAGAGCAAAGGGTACACATTGTGATTGTCATTGCCCTGTAAAATATAGAAAACAAAGTATTTATCTTGGACTGGTTGATGATATTTCAGTCAACAGTGATGCATTGGTCAACTATTTTAATAACAGCTCAGAGGTAGGAACTCAGCGCTGCTCCAAACCCCTACACAAATTGAGTTTGGGCATTTGTACATTGAGTTGTTTCTATAATGATCACGAGTGATGCTAGTTCAATTGCTGCCTTAATATAAGAAGAGAAAGGGAGAGATGCTTCATTTCCTCTTTGTATAATCCTGATTCAATTATTCACTTTATTCATTTAACAAATATTTGTCAAAACATTCCTTTCATGTTCTATACATATTGAAAAATTCTCAGAGAAATACACAAAGATGAAAAATACATTATTCACTTAGTTTAGCAGTGAATAGCTTACCTCCTCCTTTAGTATTTTATTTTCAGATTTTCTGAAGTTAATATCATATGTTTCACCAAGTGGGGAATTATCCCATTTCAGATCTCTTGTTGAAATGACACAATGTGCCTAAACATTTTGAGACAGTCACTTTCATTAATGGACAGAAAATCAAGGTCACAAAGCTTAAGTTGTCCCACAATGTGAAACTGGCAAAATTGAGGCTTTGTCCAGACTCTGCAATTTGAACCCAGTTCACTTGAAGAACAATTTGTAGACACAACTGTGTATGTCAGTGTAGTTCTTTATACCAAAAGGTATCATGTATTTAAAACTAAAGTGACTATATGATAGCTCAAGATTCCATCTTACTGTATACAACATAAACGATTCCATTCTTAGTTTGATGTTTAAAACCTTGAAATGAAAAGAGGGTGACCTTGCCTTTCCTCCAATATTTTTTTTCTAAGAAAACCCACTGTAGTTCATTACATTGACATTGCCAGGCCAGTCGAGTCTCTCTAGGAGCCAAAGTGGATGAAAACTTCAAAGTTCTGTATTTATATCTTGATTCACTGTGTTGGGATTTATAATGGTGTGACAAATTTATGATGAGGGCTTTGCCCATTCTGAAGATTCTGATAGTGTTTCATTATGAGTTATAAAATATGTCTATAGCATCATACAAACACCCAATGATTGAGTACAAGCCCTTCCAGATATGAGAAAGGCTGCATTGTATCACATGGTTAGTACAGTCTTATTTTATATCCTTGGTTTTATTTTTATGTCATCTCTGACCTCTCCTCTGATGGTTTTTAAGATATTATCTTATCTTTGATCTTTGCTAATCTTTTCATAATGGTCTCTGAATAAATTTAGACCTTTTAAAAAAATTATCTATTTATGAACATATGGTAGTTGCTCTAAATGGGATTCACTGCTCTGTGGTTTCCTCTAGAAGTTAAAATTAGTTCAGCTTGTTTTTTGTTATATCTCACTGTTGCAGTTCAAATGTATATTGTATTGCAGTTAATTAAATTGAGGGAGAATGCCATGTAGTATATTTCTTCAGCCAGAAAGTACTAAGCTCATTGCCGAGATTAATGTGTCACTGTGCAATAGAAAACTGGTTTACATTAAAGAATAATAAAACAAGAAAATTAAAGTTACTTGCAAGAACAGCAAATGATATTTATAAAAATTGAGAAAAAATGCCTGAAATCATTATATTTTAATTGATGAAGTTAACAAAGGGTGATAAAAATCCCTTTGCATATACCTTTGATTGGCATTGCCCATCCCTCCAAGGTAATTTTTAAAGGATTATTAACAGTATTTTAGCAAAAATAATCCCAGATTTCCAGGATTAGACATTGTGTTTAACTGTTTAACTTGAACAAAAAAGTAAATAATATTGTGAAGTCAATTTTATTTATTTGTTTATTTTTTATGATTGCACACAATATATTTTATATTGTATTATTGTACATTGTATATATATATATATATATTTACATTGTATCATTTTACATTGTCTCATTGTATCACCCGAGGTTCTCCCACCACCATGTCACCCATGAGCCATCACCTTAACTCTTGTTAAGACTTACTCCTTCCCCTGATTTTACCATCCTTCACGAAAAGTCAATTTTAAACTATCTGTGTAGGGTCTTTGTAGACATTCAACTAGCAAACATTTTCCTTGGGAACTGCAGTTGTTTAATATGTTTGAAGAACTATATTTCTTTTTTTCCATGTTATCTGGCTATTCTTAAACTTCAGGTAGTATGCACATAAAATTCTGATACCAGTAAAAAGAAGAGCTATAATTTATTTTTAATCAGTTCAGCAAATCAGCACATTGCTGAATAAATCACATAGTATTCTATTTCAAAAAATAATAATTCTACTTAATTATGAAATTATGAACAGGGTTTCATGATGATGAATTTAATGAAAGGTTAATTATTAAAGAAAATATTGGATTAAAATGATGAGAAATTTTTATTTTAAAATTTTAAATAAATTTATTTATATGAGTCATTGCTGATTTTTTCACAAAATTTATTTTTTCTTTAATTTAGCTTAAATCATATATCTATGTATACCTCAGTTTCTCAAATTAATTTAGAAAACATTTTTTCATGGTTGAATAACCTGTGTTTCAAGTCAGATGACTGACAGTTTCTACTTGCTTGAACTTTGGAACTATATTCATTCTTTCAACATCCATTTGTCCTGTCTTCAAATCTGAAAACTATCAGCTTTGAATGAACTAATATTCAGAAAGAGCATTGATTGTCATGTGAGAAATGGTGCCTGAACTGAAACATGGTAAAAAATAATTTTCATCCATGATGCTGTATATGATTATGACAACAACATTTTCTTTACCAAACAGACCTTTATATATCTGGTCTGGTTTTCTAATTTGATGTTATTCTGACAACTTAATTCATATTCAGATCTTCATTTTTCTCTTCTTAGAAATTGTCCAATTCCTCCCATTCTGATGGAGCATAAAAACTTAAATTTTTTCCTGATTTGATCCCAATCTCATTTATTTAATCTACATTCTCCCCCTAGGGGTCCTTATGCCTTGAGGAGCCTCAAATGTCTTCAGCATGAACTAGCAGGTTATGATTTTCATCACCACTTCTCCCTTGCAACACAGAACCATATAAGTTAACTGCTGTTAGCTTTCTGCTGGTTTGTCTCATTATCATCTTGACCTTGGTGTACCTGCCCAGACTTCTTGTTTTGCTCCATCTCCACAGAAACCTCCATTGCCTCAGTTTTCTTCATCTTTGTGCATAGCAGCTGAACTACCGTACACTCCACAGCTCATGCTGAAAACCAGGATATTCTCTTAATTGCTTTTGTTCCCTCTGCACTGAGTCCTTCAAGGAGAGTTACTTGAATGTTTGTATTTGTTTTTTTAGAACTTTATGTTTATGTCATTGCAAAGTTAAGATAAATTCTGCATCAGAGGCTAATGTCTTGACTAAACCATAGTCACCTTTCTTTTGCTAAAGAACATTTTTGTTTCTATGGACAGCTGGGCCAAATCTGGGGCCTGTGCAGAATGAGCACACCCCAGAAGAAGTAAGGGTGAATGGGGACTCCCACAGCCACTGTCCCCAGCCTGAGCACCCTAAAGTGGATCATCTGGAGCAGGGTTCCTCCTACTCCTAGCCCAGGTAATCCCCACCCTTTCAATTGTTTGTTCATATTGCTGACTTTTTAATTGATATTAGACTAATGGAACATCTTGTGTTATTTGACAGACTCTGTTATGTAGACCTATTAATAAAGCTAGTGTATACCTTTGGGGTATAGAAAAATATTTTTATATTACACTAATATTGCTTTACAACATATAATTTTAGGTATGCAATGTTAGACACCTGCATACATTATATGTTACATTCACCACTAAAGTCTAATCCCACCCTTTACCATATCCCATTTACCCACCCTCTTTTCCTTGACCTTTCTGTTAAGCATTAGGCCAGTCTTACAGACCAAGTGTAATATAGTGCCCTTATTTGTTCTGTTTCTCTGTATCCCACACATGACAGCAGACCTTGCTTGTCTTCCTTGGGCTTACCCTCTAGCTTTATTGATATTGGAGTCGTTGGCAGGATCTCATTTTTCCTATGTGTAACTAGATAACTGAGGAGCCCCTTATTTCTCCTTTATTCCATCATTGTTCAGTGGGTAACCTTCTTCCACCCCCCACAGTCAGTGGGCCCTTAGATTGTTTCTAGCTCTTGTATTTTGATTTCTCCTTTGGTTTCTGCATTGACTCGATCATGGTTCAGTTATGGGTTGGAGAGTCTTGGCCAAATATCAAGCCTCTTTTTGGACTACAATGGTCTGAAACTTGAAACTAATCAAAGAGTCATTAAACTTGACCTCAAAATAAATGTCCAATGTATTCTCTTGTTCCCATTTTCACTCTTATCACTATTATCTAAAATTGTTATATCTTATTTACATTATTGAACTAGTCTATTAACTCAGTTCTTAGCTCACAACCAGCCCTCTTTGTAATAGGTTCCTAATGAACCCACAGGGATTTTTAAAAAATAGTTACTACCTCTTACCTGTTAGAAATCTCCAGATTTGGTTTTATTTTATGTTGTTCTGATTTCCAAGTCTATTTAAAAGTCTCAACCTGCTTGATCCATGACCCCCTCTATTGTAGCTTGGCCCTGTCATCTTGTTCCTGCTAGCTCCATGTTGTGATGGTGGCAGCTTCTTTCTTCTTTCTGGAGAGTCCAGGGAGGTTGTGCTTGTGACAACCTCAAAGACTTTGGGCTCTAAGTCACCACAGCTTCAATGCCTGGTTCCTTTTTTATTTCAGGTTTCAGCTTAGAGAGTCATGACTTGACAAACTTTGAAATCCCAGCTCCTCTCCGCACATCTTATGGTTTTGTTTGCTTCATAGAACCACATATGGAATTTCATTTATTTGTTTATTTACATTTTGTTTCCCTTCCTTTTGCAAAGCAAACTTGATAGAGACTTGAAATGGGCTGTCCACTGCTGCTGTATTTCCAAAAAACTTGAACTATGCTGAACCTACAATACTAATTCAATAGACATACAAATGCATGCATTCAAGGATTCATGAAATATATTTACATTCCACAAGACAAATGCTATGAAAATGTCATTGATTACCAGAAGAAACCTTTGCCAACCTTTTCCTGACAAAACTTTATTTTTATGCATATTTGAAATCTGATTTTAAAGAAATGTTTTTCTTCATGTGTAAATCTTTACATATTTTGTTTATGTATTTTATTTTAATCAATTTACACTAGCAAATTAAATTAATTTGGATATAGGCAGTATTCTGAAGAATAAATTTTTGTTTCTCAAATTTATTTGAGTTTTGAGAAGAACAACTTTATTATAATTATGATGTTTAAAGGCTATAACATGTCAATTACCATTGATGTATGTTAGTTGTCATAGTAATTTTGGGCTGCTATAATAAGATATCATAAACTGATGACTTTATAAACAGCAGGAATTTATTTCTAATGTGCAAACTGGGACCTGCTTTATAAGTGCATCAAACTCATTCCTTGTGACCCAATCACTTTTAAAGGCCCTATACTTTAATTTGGAAAGACAAACATTTACAGCATGATTATCTAAATCTACTATTATACATATATTAACTAGTTTAATGTATAATTAACTAATAAGTGGATAAAGATATGAAAGCACACACACATGCACATACACCCCTTGGAATATACACACAGACACAAAGTTGGATACTAGGTCATTGTCTGGTTAGCAATTGAACAAATATCAGACAGATTAGTTGCAGACTGTGCCATGTTTAATTATGTACTTATGAAGAACCTGCATAAATGTGGATTCCAAGGTCAATAAGGAAAATGTGAAGGTGTATATCTAAGGTTAAGGAATGGAATGTAGGCCTGTGCTTCAAGGAGAAAGGAGACTCACAGGAGGAGGAAAGAACAATTGGTGATGAAGACTGGGTGCTCTGTGAGTGGATGTTTGCTCTGCCATGTAGTTAAATTTCTCCTGAAAAAATTTCTTCTGGTAAAAATCATCATTCGAAGTTATACCTGCCATTTTATTTCTTCTAGATAATTAAGGGTGTGATCAAAATTCCTCACGAAACTGAAGGGACTTGATTTTTGTTAGCTCAAAAAACAAAAACATCAACAAAACACAAGGAAAAGTGACTGGTTTGGGGAGGCCTGAAATAAGGCCTGAAATAGTTATTATGCAAACTAATAAACTTAATAAAGAACATCAAAATCAATGCTAATGGCTTTACCCAATTTGGAAATACATTTAATCATATTGTAGCTCATATAATTCACTCTAAATTTGTTAATACTTAATGACTCTTTGACTGATGTGGCCATATTCATCTCTGTCTTGCACCTAGTGGGATTACAACTTAAAAGTTTAGATAACTCTCTCCCAGCTGTAAAAACCAGTAATTAGGATTAAGATCAAATCTGGCCATTCTGGAACAAGAACAACACATGTGCTTTCACTTCTGAGCTATCTTAAGAATAATCAATTGTGTGTTTGCAATTTCGTGATGCTAAGCTTTTAGTTCACACTCTCAGCTATATCTCTTTAAAGTGCCAAATATTTCACCAAATTTCTTTTTCTGATTATCTGTTATTCAGATTCCATGCCATAACTCTAGAATATTTCTAATACAAGAGAGATTCCTCAGTAAAATACATTGGAGAAAAAATAAAGCATGGCAAATGTGTTCTCTGCTATATCTTTATTAACGTAGTCTAAGAAAATGAGAATATAACATTACATTTTGGAAGTCACTGAACAGTCAGCATAATGTCTGCCATATTGAAAATATATTAAATATAAATTAAAAAGCTAGATAAAAATGACCTGTTCCCTCCAATATTTTTTATTTTCATTCTGTGTTCCTTGTGGTAAATTTTAGCAGCACAGCCGTGCCATGGTATAACTGAAGTTTCAATGGTAACAAAAATTATATTCGGAAGCAGAAAAGTTGTCAGAAACAATTTATCAGAGATATCAGAAAAAACAACTTTAGTATTTTTAATAATTATACATAGGTGCTGAGGTCATGAGCCGCAAGGAAATTTCAATGTCCTTTTTCACCATTTATAATGTATTAAATGTGATTTATCTTTATCCATTTAGAGAATGCCTGCTGCTAGTTTTATGGTAATATTTTGCATAGATTTTGCTATGGGTGACATTCATTTTTGTTACATATTTTATTCATGATTAATATGCAAATATTTCCCAAAGCAAATTACCATGGAGTTGATAAAATGCAACATATGTTATTTTTTAAAATTAAAATAGAACACAAATTTAAAAGAGGCATAGTACTGTCTTCAAAGAGAATTTTAAAACTTCTCAGTGTTTGATACATTTGTTGGTCTTCCTTGTTCAATTAACCACACAGATTTTAACACTCACCTTGGCATCCTTCTAACCTTTATACAGTATGTAGCAAACCATTTCAACAAGTCCTAATTTTAAGTAGATATAAAAATCACAGAAAATACTTTTGTGTTGTGTTCAAAAATTATTCACCCCTTCCAACTCACATTATAAATATTTTTCTAAATAAGTCGTAGTTGGTAATAATAGTTAATAAAGAACATCGAAATCAGTGTTAATGGCTATTACCCAATTTGGAAATACATTTAATCATATTGTAGCTCATATAATTCACTCTAAATTTGTTATGGTATATCCAAACTTCCAAAAATGTTGTGGATTTCAGAAGTTATGATTGATCTTCTTTCCTCTCAAATATCCATACTTTAATGATATACATGTATTTTGACTACTTTTAATTAAGGAGGTTTATGGATGCTTTGATGATGATATGGCATGCTAGCATAATGTGAAGGAGTGTCATTTTGTACCTCCATATTTCCAGTCTTGTGAAACAATGTTACTTCAATAGAAGGAAAGAATATCCAAGTGAAACCCTCTCCAAAAAAGAAGTTTCTTGAAATTCACAAATAAACTATCTTGAAATTAAAAAAAAAAATCAATGTTAACATGTAGGAGAAAACAGAGCATCTTTGGATATGGTGATGAATATTTAGATGCAAACCGAAGTCATCTTCCATAAAAGAATTGATGCTGTTTGAACATTGTCCTTTCAGATAGTCTGAACCTATGTTTGTGTGCCAGTGCTTTGACAAATGTACAGATAACTGACCTGTTCAGTGTCTGTGATACCATATTATTGAAGCACTGGTTTCATCGCTGGGGGTGACAGCTCTCTGTGTTTGTTGTGGCTAAAGCAAGAATGAAAGCAAGTGTTGATTTCTTCAGAAATTCTGACTCCATGGAAGATGTGAAGGGGATGAAGAGTGCCACCATCTTTCAGAAGACAAAGTGATTCTGGAACATAAAATAATTTTTTTGGGTTAACATCTATGGAAGTTTGTCACTGATATGTGTTCCTGAACTCTGAGATATTAATATTTTGGTCTAAGGAGTAGTTTGTAATGATAAATATACAATTCACAAGTAAAGAATTGTTCCATTAGTGTTCATTAAAGTTAAATACTGCTCTGCTAAAGGCAATATCAAGAAAATGAGAAGATAAACCTGTGAGAAAATATTTTCATAAAACACCACTACTACAAGACTGCTATAAAATACACATATACTCTTAAAATTTAAGAATAACAAAGTTATTTTATTTAAAATTGGACTTCTTGACAAATAATTCACCAAAGAAGATCTACAGATGAAAGTAAGCATATAAAAATGTTCCATGTAAAAGATTATCAGGAAAATCCAAATTGAAACAACAATGACATATCCATTACTTTAATACAATGACTTAGCTCCAGAATATTGAAAACATCAAATGGTAGCAGAAATACAGAGCAACAGGGACTCTCATTTGTTGTAGGTGGGAATATAAATGACACAGCCACTTTGCAAGTCTGATTGACAATTTCTTAGAAAACATAATCTTCAGCATGATCTGTCAATCCTGTTACTTATTATTTACTCAAAGGAGTTGAATTTAGTCTAGATATAATACTGCTAATGGATGTTCAGAGCAGTTTCATTCATATTTTCCCAAAGATAGCAGAAAAGATACCTCTTCAAGAAAAGAATGGTTTAAGAGACACTGGTCAAAATTTCCTTAAGGCAGGTATTATTTAGTGCTAAAAAGTAATGAACAATCAAAGTATTAAACCTGAGTGCATATTAGTAAGTGAAATAAGTCCATCTCAAAAGGCTGTATGATTTTAACTATATTACAAATATGCAAATATTTCCCAAAGCAAATTACCATGTAGTTGATAAAACACAATATATGTTATTTTCTTAATTAAAATAGTATACAAGTTGAAAGAGGCATAGGGCTGTCTTCAGAGAGAACTTTAAAAACCTATTAGTGTTTGATATATTTGTTGACCTTGCTTGTTCAATTAACCACATAGAATGCATACTAGTAAATGAAACCTGGATGCATATTAGTAAATGAAATAAGTCCATCTCAAAAGGATGTATGATTTCAACTATCTTACATTCTAAAAAAGCAAAAACAATGTACACCAAAAAGAACAAAACAAAACAAAAAACAAAATCAGAGGTTAACAGGGGTATGGAATTTAGAATAGGTAGTACATAGGTATTTTAGGACAATAAAACTACTGAGTTCAAAAATGTATACCCAAATGCATTTGTCTAAACCTGTACAACATACAACACCATCAATGAATTTTGACGTAACTTATGCAGCTTGAGGGGAAATGTGGTGTCAGTGTAGGTTCACCCATTGTTATAAATTGACCTTTTATCATTCTTGGGGACTTTGATAATAATGGAGACTATATATAAGTGGAGACAGGAAGTACATGTGAGAATCTCAGTATTGTCTACTCAAGTAGCTATCAGTGAAAAATTAAGTCTACTAGAGAAAAAAAGAATTACAGAAAAAATATGGCAGAGACCTATCTATAATCTGGAATTGAATAAGGTTTAACTTTCTTCTCAAAAAATTGATGGTGATATCAGAGTGTGAATGTTACATAAGGCTTTATTATTTCCTGTTATTGTATAACTTTCTTTCCCTGCTTTTAATTTATCACATTGATCATGAATTTTTCCACTTGTAATAAATATACTTGACTTTTAGCAAATCAAAATGCTGAAGTGGATATACTGAATATATTTTTTTGCCTTCAGTCTTTTAACATTAAGAATAGAACATAAATTTGATGTGTCTTATCTCTTCATGTTAAGCTTATTTATTGCAATTGAGGGTTAATACCTTCCATTTATACTAGTATCGTAAATATTTTAATTGCAAATTGATTCCACTTTAGAACTATCTTACCTTTCTGATGAGCATTGATGATATTACCTGAACCTTGGTACATAAAATTTTAAAACAATAACTTCATTACAATTATGAGACCAGTTTTTTGGCATACTATATTAATTTTGGGGAGGATACTTGTTAATTTAACATGCTTTATCATAAGCTACAAACACATCCCCCATTTGACCGTATGATTCTAACTCAATGGAAAATTAAGATAATATCTTTCCAACATTTCCTTACATCAGTATGTGCCAAAGTTTATATATAGTATGGTCAAAAATGAATAAACAAGATGAATTAAGTCTTTTGCTCTCAAAACTACAAAAAAGCAATAGCAGACTATAATTCAGTAAATCCTGGAAACTTTTTAATTCATCTTATTGTTTTATCATTGTCACTAGTTTGAGTTTTCTCTCTTTTCCTGAAATAATTCCTTCCCCTCATCTTTAGTTTCCTCCATTCTCCTGCTATCCCTCCTTTCCCATTCTTTATTTTGCCTTCATTATAAAGTCAATAAGTTGAGCATAAACAATGTGGGCTCTGAAGTCAGATTCATTGGTATATAGTCCTTGCTCAGTGTTACAGCTTTATATGTGGTAGCTTTTCTCACTGAGCTTCATCTTTCCCATTTTTTATTGATTACATATATATATAATATACATGCAATATCTATCCCAATGTTCTACCACCACCATGTCACCTGTAAAGCATCATCTTAATCTCTTGGGCATGCTATCCTATTTCTGGTTTTATTCTCCCTCTCTCCCCACTCAGCTCACACCAGTAAGAATGACCCAAATTAAAAAAAAAAAAAAAGAAAAAAGAAAAAGGTGGGGGGAAACAACAAGTGATGGTGAGAATATGGAGGTAAAGGAACACTTTTACACTGCTGGTGGAAATACATCTCCCCCATTCTTACCCATACCATTAAATACTGTCTCTTGCATCTCTTCTCCTTTTATGTCTTGAAAGGAATATGCATCTTTTATTTTTGGGAAAGTGACTCCTGAATCAATCACTGATTTTTTTTTTCTACTACATGCAGTAGAAAACTCAAAGTCTACTTAGAATAGATTTAGGAATGAAGGTGAAGGCTAATGAATGGCTAAAAGCAAGACTTAAACTCCTACTTCTTCTTGGATTGGATAAGACTTCAAAAACGGATAGAGATACACCAGTGTGAGGCTGGTTGGGACATAACCTTCGTTAACAATCTACGTTACTTTAATGGGAAACAGCTACTAGGAGAGTAACTAGAACAAGTAAGGCGACCCTTTATGGTATCTTAGAACTGAAAAGTCCCCAAAGCCCTCCTTCCCTGAGACTAGATTCACACAGACCTCGTTGAAAACACTACAGTTCAATCTGTTGGGTAGTGGAGAAAGTTGCTCATTTGTCCAAGAGTCTCTTGGGTAACTGGGCCAGGGTATTTAGGTAGTGAGGCTCGGTCTGGGCCTTCCTCCCGGCGAGCAACTGGGCATTGTACACAGAGGGAAATTCGGGGGAACCTGCAGTTCAAAACCCTTTATGGAATTATTATTATTATTATTATTATTATCATTATCATTATTATTATTATTATTATTGCATTGAGAATTTACAGGAAAAACCAGCAAACCCAAGCTGACAGGTTACCGACGGATCGTATCTGCGTGTGCGACTAGCACGGATGTGTGTCCTCACACCTGCATAGTCAGATCGCAAGTCTCCAGAAACGGTTTAGGAACCCCTCTTCCTGCGCTGTACCTACAGCGCCCTCTATTGAAAAGCTTAACGTGGTGTTGGCTTTAGCAGATGAACGCTTAAGGGAAAAAATCTGTGATTTGATGCACTTAGTAGGAGACTGATTATAATGGATGAGGGGACGTTAACTGTTTCTGAAGTGGAGATTACGCTGATATATTTTCTAATTTTATGCATTACTTTGTGTTTCCGCATTTCTTTCTACTCACAAATATAAACAGATATGCAAATTGCATGCATGGCTGTTGTCTTTTGTGACAATGTATTGAAAACGTTTACCATAATCATAGTAACTTCTACATGTTCTGAAAGTATCAACTACAAAGGAAACTATTAGCAGAAAGGGACAAGAGTAATAATGATTGATGACAAAGTCACAAATAGTTTTACATTCATTTTCTTGTTTAGTCTTTGAAATAGAATAGTGAAATCAATTTTCACTACGTTAATGATAATTTTGATGACCATTGAAGAGTTAACGGTGTGCTAACAGGTAGACTGAGGAACATCTAAGGACCCCCAAACTTGCATGCTCTAAAAGGATGCCCTCTGCTATATCAGATGCTTTAATAGAATCATGGTGCAGCGAAGAGGAAATAAGTATAGAGTTTCCCAGTGAAACTTTCTAAGTCCCCTGTCCCCTGATGGGTAAGTGCCCAGCAGGTATTGGTCAAAAGGGGATGCTGAGGCTGAAAACGTGCCACATTTCTCAGGTGCCTTCTGATGGGAAACTAGAGAAAGGATGCTCTGGGTCAAAAGGAGCAAAATCCAGCTAAAGGCTGCCATTGTCAGCCCCTTGCCTGTCTCTCACCCACACCATCTCTTCCAATTATCTCTGTAGGTGTCCATTCCATACATCTTTTCATCTCTTCTAAGTTTCCCAGATTCCTGGTGCAAGTCTAAACCTAGAAGCAGAGGGGCCTTCCTCTCTCTATCTCTGTCCAACTGCTTTCCCTTCCTGTGTCTCAAGCTCCCCATCACCATTCACCTATGCCTTCACTAGGTGTATAGAAGGTGGAGGGGGTACTGGGAACTCCCTTTTATGTGGAGATACCTATGTTACAGTTGGGGCATAGAATGACTTGTTTTAGCCCCCGGAAGTCAATGCCTGCTATCTATCAAAGTTCTTTACCAAATACATAAAGTTATTCAGTATGTTCATCTGTAATCTTGATTTCGGAAAATATTTAAATGAGTGTGCTTCATTCTATTTTTCCAAGATTTTTTTTTTTGGTCCCACAATTCAAGGAATTCAAATCTATGCAATAGAAGAAAGTAAAATGGCATTCCTAATACTTATTTTTAATTTTGGGATAAAGTTTATTTAGAAGATTTGTATTCCAAATATGTGAGAGGTGACTTATTTACATTATAATTAGTCATCCTTTTCTTCCTCAACAAGGTGACTTGACATTGTCAAGAAGTGATGCTGCATTAAAATGCCAGTGAGGCTGTGGTTTTTATTGCTAATTAGGGAGTCTTTTAATATAGCTGAAGTCCATTCCTGCTAATTACTATACTAATAGAAAATGTCTATATAATACCGATTGCTTGAAATACATTTTGCTTTTAGTGAGAAGAGAAATATTCTGGTAGGGATGCTGTCTTGGCTAATCATTTCTTTCTTTAAAAGAAAAAATAAACATCAAAGAGGAAGAAAATGGGAGGGTAGGTAAAGGAAGGAAGGAAATAAAGGAGCTACAGTTACTGTGGATATTGATTGTAAATATTTTACAACAATAGAACAATTGAGTTTGAGGTGTGGTGAATATAAAGTGCAGACGTATTAAATCATTTTATAAAGGATCTACGAGGCCATGTTTTTAGTCAAATGCATGATAATTCATATAGACATTTTTCCTGGAAAAAATATGCATCAAAAAGTATCTTTTTGACTCTGTATTTTAGCTGAAATAATTTTTTCCTTCATCGAATAAGGAAAGGATACAGAGAAAGCAAGAAAATAAAGGAAGCAGAGGGAAGGTATTGTAAAATAATAAGAGAATATATTCTTTGATGCTCTGGTTCATTCTAGTCCCAAGCCCATCAACAGGTTTCTCATCACTGAAATTGTTATTATCTTCAGAGACTCTGGTTTTCACAAAATTTAAAGAAAAATGCTGAGGGTAAGTTAAAAAGGGTGGCTTTTAATTGTGAAATGATATTATTTTCTTTTAGCCTTTTATGATCCTAGATGGAGGCAAAAAGGCCAGTGAAAATTACTATGTGCTAATCTTCTTATGGGATTATCTTACATTTAATATCAATATACCTGTGTAACAGAGGGGTCCCCAGCAACCCAAACTATTAAAGACTGGAAGCTGTAAGAGTTCAGCAATCTGCATAAATACAAGGACAGACTCAGTGTGAAAATGCTTTCTTTAGTCAAAGAGAAAAAGTAAAGAAAGGATACCAAATAACAGATTACCAGGACAACTCCAAATATGACCACTTCCTTTGTGGAAAAATGCCTGGGTAAAAAGGCTCAGCCTAGAGTAGAGAAGCAGATGCCCCAAAGCACAAGAACAAATCCAAGGCCACAGCAAGAACCACAAAAGTGGTGTTAGTCAGACCCAGGGAGCTAGGTCAGAAGGACAAACACAAAGTTCAAAATGTATCATACAGGGCACTTTGGGGTCAAGATAATGACTGGCATTTCCTCTGCCAAGGTGCAGCCTTTCCACTTATCTCCCCTCTAGCAGTCTCACATGCCCCTCCCCCAACTTTCTTCCCACACTACTCTGTTCCAACTCAATTTATATACTCATCTTGCTCATTTTCCAGCTGCTCCTATTTGGAAAACCTGGTGTATGGCCTGCTGGGATTTGTAGTCCAAGTTGGCTACCTTAAGTAGGGGAAAGGAAAATAGTGCTTTCTCACTTAGCTGTGATGTTCCTCACCCTTTCATGGATATAACATCTGCAAGTACTTAAAAAGCAAAACAAAACAAAACAACAACAACAACAACAACAAAAAACCACGATTACTCTCATTTTGTTGGTTAGAAAGCAAAATGTGAGAGAATTTATCATAACTGGCCCACATTTTAGTGACATACTGCTTCTTGAGAAATCCCAGTAATTTCATTTTTTCCCCCCTAGGGCAGTGAAGAGAAATTCAGTTAGAGAAGATGGAAAAGAGTGTACTAAAAATTACATTAGTTATAATGATATTTTATATGCCCGGGTTTTTCATTCTTTCACTTACAAGTTCAGATTTTCTAAGTGGCATGCCAGGTGACATCAGTACAATGAGACGGTTTTTGGAATTTGAATCTAGGTCTCTTATTTCAAATGTCACATTCTTTGAATCTAGGTCTCTTACTTCAAATGTAAGAACAGTTTTCAGACTATGTTACATGTTTTCCTAATACTTATTTCTACTCCATTTTTAATAGAAATTTGCTCTTTATTTGGCTAAAGTAAATACAATGCTTTTAAATTATCAGATATAAATACCAGTTAATGAAATTACTATTATTATTATTATATTTTTTTGCAAAAGTTGAAAGAAAGTTCTCTTAACAACTTGTTATAGAGCCATTTTTTTGTGTGTCATTGTGTGGTGGCATTTACTTGAGTGATTTAAAAAAAAATTAGTCATACATTCTACTTTCAAATAATTCCATAGAGAAATGAAAAGTTTTCCAAAAAGGAAGACATTGATTAATAAAAACTGTATGGCAAACTGAGGCTTTATCCAGGACAACTGAATTTATACATTTTAAATTTACAAATATTAAAATTGTTCTAGAATAAAGTCAGAAGATTAAAATAGGTGTAGGAAACCATGTGACTGTGAGTAAAAACTATTGTGGTGAATAAAACTTTCGGATAAGAATAATGTTAAACTTGAAGGAAGTGTTAGTGTATCTCATATATAATCCCACCTTAAGATATGTAGTCACTTCTAGGTTCATCATTTAAAAAATATTCTAGCTTGAATATTCATTACTATCTTCATGACTCATACTTAGTAGTTATGTGTGTATTCATAAAAGGCATCTGTGTTGCCCATTATGCATCAGATCACAGTTTCCATTAGAATTAAAACTAGAAAAAGGTAAAAAAATACAGTAATGTGAGTCATAGACTATGTAATGTAGACATAAGTATAAAGACAGTTACTCAGAAGACAATTGCATCTCTTAAAAGAATAATATCAAAAGAATCTACTGAGTTATAAAATACAAGACAAGTAGCTTTGGCAACTGATTTCTGAGAAAAGCTCTGTAAATATAGACCAGGAAGTAGAAAGGAATGAATCTGGTGCTTTATAAAAAATGAATTGATGTTGATGAGAACATAATGGCAGATAAGGTCAAAGACTGGCAGAGTCCAGTTCATGTAAGAATTTAGGTCATAATAATGTTTTAGGAAAATATTCACCAGAATATCAGGAAAGCTCATACTGGATTATAGCAAAAATGTGCTTCTTTAGAACTCTTTATTTTTCAGAATGCAGAGTGAGTCAAATAGTTGACTTTTAGGTGCACAGCCCTTGAATTAGTAATGAAATTTTAAATTTTATGAAATATGTTTCCTATATACAGTTTCTAAAGCTATTATTATGTATTTCTTTTTGAATCATTGCAGGTTTAACTGGTCCTTGCCTTCAACTGTTTTTTGTATTAGAAATGTGGTCATTTTTCACATTTGCTCATTTGTTCCTAAAATTCAAAGGAAGTTATGTGATTCTCCCAGTGTGATGTCAGTGGATTTATATGTAAAGAATATAGAGAAACCGGATTTGTACTGTTCAGCAATCAAATCATTCCTTAACCAGGAACCTAAATTTATTAAAACCAGTTTATAATCTACTTTGTTTTCTTTGTTGTAGTTTGCTTAACTTTGCAAAAGAGATCTTAGATCTTATCTTTTGAGACTAGGTTTTGCTATTTTTGCCCATGGAACCGCAGGCTCTCTTTGCCTGGGGTACCACAGACTCAAGCAATCCCCAGCCTCAGCTTCCCAGGTTGCTGGGATTACAGGCGTGCACCACCACACCCAGCTATTTTTTTGGAACTAGGTCTCGCTACCGGCCCCAGGCGGTACTCGAACTGCGATCCCTAGCCCCGACCGCTTCATAGGCTGAAGCTTACAAGCACGAGCCACCGTGCCCGGCCTAGATCTTATCTTTTTAATGAAGAATAAATCAACAAAATTTTCCTTTGTTGTCCTTTTACATCAAAGTGAGAAGATCAAGACAGTGTTTTATGTGTATGTTCATGCAGAAATACATCATAGAAGTATAAAATCTGAATTCAGTTATACAAATGTTAATCAATTTAATCTATATTGATCATAAGCACTGTATAAATTCTAGCACAATATGGGAAATAAGGAGTTCCAACTGTTCACCACTGGTTAGTGAATAGGAGGGAAACAAAGATAAATGGTAATCCTACCAAATTATCAGATGTCAAGCAGTAGGTAACATAAATTATGCATAATCCACAGCATTTTATGGATTTCATTTACTCAATCCAGGTTCTTTCAGTATTCTCAGGTTCTTTCAGTACACATTATTTGGTGTCTTTAGAAATGTCAGATCCTGTTTTTAAATCTGAATCTCTTGTTTGGTCCCTGCTCTCTGTGACCTGCCAGAGTCTGTTCTTGTGACCTTTGACCCATGACAAGTTTCAGTTCATAGTGACTCCACTTCAGTCTGGCACTGTTTTGTTAGGCACTTGCCCTTGAAGAGGTAGAGCATTTGGTGGGTTGTAGATAGAAACTACTATTAGGAATATCCTCTCTGTCTCTCTGTCTCTATCTGTCTCTTTCTGTCTCTCTCTGTCTCTGTCTCTGTCTCTCTCTCTCTCTCTCTGCACAGCAATTACATTAAAGATCTTTCACATAAAAACATAAAGTTAGGTACCATGTAAAATAATTTTTTTGGTGCTAATTTGCTCTTCAAGTATTATGCTTATTTCCCTTATTTTTCCCTTTCAGCCTTACTTCTTCTGTATCCCCGTTTAACACTAATTCTACTTGCATGTTAAGGTTTGGATGTCATTTTTGGAATATGTTTGTTTAAAAATATAAGCACACTGTCAGACTTCATTGATGGAAATCAATTTAGTTGTTTAGTTACATGTAGTAATCAGGGACTGGCAAATTATTATAACATAGAAAATATAACTTGATAAAAATCCAAATTAGAAAACTTTGTCTTCCTTGGGTGGTATAACTATTGCATTCATCCATACAGTATAAAACCAAATCCGTAAAGCATCAAACATGAAAGGCCTTAGGAATGAAAGCACCAACTTTATCTGTCAAGAAACCTAGTCATATACCAGAATTCCCACTCAGCGTTATCAAGGGTGGAATGTTCCTAGAGGATAATTTCAATATTGATTATCTCTCACTGTAGTCAATTTAGCTACACTGAAAAAAGATAAAGGGTGGAAAAGAACAGGTAAACTGAATGTCCGTTTCTAATCCATACAATATAAATAGCTTAATAGAATAAACATGCTATGTTCTACCAGTGTACAGATAGAATGGTGCTAGTTGTGAGGCAACTAGTGATCACAGATACTCCAAAATTTAGTTTATGTGTTACCATCATGGGGATACTTTTGTTTATAATGTTTTATAAATAATGTTAATATTTTATTATGAACAATGTGCTTTGCTCCAGAAATAGTCTTGGTCATTGAAGAGCTTTTGTAGATTACTGGGGTTAAATTTGTTGCAAGAACTAAAAATTATGCACTAGAAAATATGAAGGCAAGAAAGTCAGATGGTCCCAGGAGGGTAGTTTATTTAGCCCTCAGATTTAGGGATCACAACTACTTACGTGGCCTGCAAGTAATATAAAAGTGAAAAGCATCTGGGTATGAGAAATAGATGAGTATTATGCCAGTGACCTGGAGAACATTTTAGTTCCTTAAAGGTATGCACTTCTGTTCATCCTCAATGGGGAAAAACTGAAACCATTTCAATTAAGGTCTGGAACCAGGCAAAGATGCCCACTCTATCTACTCCTTTTCAACATAGTTCTGGAAGTCCAGCTAGGGCAATAAGGCAAGAGAAAGACATAAAAGGAATCCGAATAGGGAACGAAGAAATAAAGTTATCATTATATGCAGATGATATGATACTCTATGCAGAGAACCCAGAAAAATCAACAGAAAAGCTGATTGAAATAATAAACCAATTCAGTAAGGTAGCTGAATACAAAATCAGTGCACAAAAATCAACAGCATTCATATATGCAAAGAATCAATCAGAAGAAGAAGAAATTAAAAAAAACCAAAACACCCATTTACCATTGCACCAAAGTAAATCAAATACTTGAGAATTAACCTAACAAAAGATATAAAAAAAAACATACAAAGAAAATTATAAACCATTCTTAAAAGAAATAGAAGATGATGTTAAAAAATGGAAAGACATTCCCTGTTCATGGATTGGAAAAATCAACATTATCAAAATGGCCATACTACCAAAGGCCATCTACAGAGTCAATGCAATTCCAATAAAGATTCCAATGAAATATTCTAAAGAGCTAGAACAAAAATTACTGAAATTCATATGGAACAACAAAAGACTCCGAATAGCCAAATCCCTCTTGACAAACAGAAGACAGAATGGAGGTGTTACTATTCCAGACTTCAAACTGTACTACAAGGCCATAATACTTAAAACAGCATGGTACTGGTACAATAACAGACAAACAGACCAATGGATCAGAATTGAATACCCAGAAATAAAGTCACACATATACGGTCAACTAATCTTTGACAAAGGGGCAAAAAACATACCTTGGAACAAGGAGAGCCTCTTCAGTAAATGGTGCTGGGAAAACCGGATCAAAACTTGTAAAAAAAAAATGGACCAGGACAACACCCTCACACCCTGTACAAAATTAATTCAAAATGAATAAAGGACCTGAAAGTGAGACCTGCAACAATAAAATACATAGAAGAAAACCTGGGCAAAACCCTTCATGAATTTCACCTCAGAAATCCATTTGGGGAAACAACTATGGCTGGCAAAAATATGAAGGAAAACATAAACAGCTGGGACTATATAAAACTAAAAAGTTTCTGTTCAGTAAAAGAGACAATAAACCAAACAAAAAGAAACCCAACTGACTTGGGGAAAAATTTTCCCCTCCAGACAAGTGACAAGGGTCTGATAACAAATATCCACATAAAGATCCTACAGCTCAACAAAAACAAAGCAAAAACCCCACTCAAAAAATGGGGAGAAGAACTAAAAAGACACCTCATCAAAGAGGAGATACAAATGGCTAATAGGCATATGAAAAAATGCTCCACATCACTAATAATCAGGGAAATGCACATTAAAACCACAATGAGATACCATCTTACACCAGTAAGAATGGCCCATATAAATAAAACAGATAACAACAAATGTTGGCACAAATGTGGAGAAAAAGGAACTCTCTTACACTGCTGGTGGGAGTGTAAAGTGGTCCAGCCACTATGGAAGACTGTGTGGAGGACCCTCAAACAATTGAAAGTGGACTTACAATTTGACCCAGCAATCCCACTACTAGGAATCTACACCGCGAACATGGAAATATTAAAAAAATTCAAAAGGACACCTGTACGCGCATGTTCATTGCGCCCTGTTTACAATTGCCAAGTGGAAACAAACCAAATACCCCAAAACAGATGATTGACTAAAAAAATTGTGGTACATATACACAATGGAATACTACGCATCAATCAAGGAGGAAGAACACGTCATTCGCAGCAACCTGGATGGAACTAGAAAGACTCATATTAGCAGAAATAAGTCAAAAAGAAAAAGATAAGTACGGGATGGTCTCACTTATATGAAGGATATAGGAAAAAAAGAGACAAATGAATAAGAAAGAATAAAAGCAACCAATGGGACTGAACCATGGAGCGAGAGAGGAAGAGGGGCAAGAAGGCGGGGGAGGTGAAGAACACAAAAGATCAGGATGGTTAACAAATATTAGTGAAGTGGGAAAGTCCCGGGGTACACAATAATGGAATAATGCAATATAAACATAAATATACATATATATGCAAATTAAAAAATTAAATTAAATTTTAAATAAAATAGAGAAAAGGACAGGGTTATTAGGGAATGGAGAAAGAAAAAGAGAGCCATCTGCATAATGCCAGGCAGGCAGGAGAGCTGCTTCTTCCCAGCATAGAAATTGTACTGATTCCTTTTTATTTTCTTAATTTACTTTTTTATATATGTGTTTCACATCTTTGTATTCCCAGGGGACCACCCACCACCTTTCCTCCCTGACTACTCCCTCCCATCTCCACCCCTCCTAACCCCCCTGCCTAAATTGCAAACTGGAATAAGTTTTATAATAAAAATTTAAAAAAATCAAAAAAGGAAAAAAAGACTAAAAAAAAAAAAAGATATGTACTTCTAAGTGAAAAATAAAAACCAAACAACAAAAGTCCTGCTGGTTAAATAAAATATATCTGCGGGCTAGCTACAAATCAGACACCCTCAGTTTGCAACAAGAGCACAGTAACAATTCTCTATTCATGCATACAGATGGACAGATATTCACAAAAGGTTATTATTAATTCATCAAATCAAGAAACAGAGAACTCTGGAGAATATTGCAATTAATGAATTAGTGATACTTGATACCATAAGTCTATAAGCAATTGACACTGTTGAACTGCTTATAAACTTGTTCTTTTATGTAAGTGCAGTGTTTTACTGTCTGTATTTATATTAATCTAGTCTTCTTATCTTTCTGACAAGTATACCCATACTTTGATTCTGGTTCAGTTAGTATTTGGTAAGAAAGAACTGTCTTAGAAACCAATTGTTAATTTAAGCACAGCTTAGTTAAACACAGAGGTTAATAGAAATTAGATATATTTATAGTGACAATAAAGAAATTGAAAAGACATTACATATCATTTGTATTTTCAAAAATATATCTAAATATTTTGTAAAATCTTATGCTAAGATTATGAAAAAAGAAATGACCATGAGAACAAATAAGAAATACACAAACACAGATACTTAAAACAGATACTTAAAACAAAAAAAACTATTGAGGCTTGGAAATCAAAACCCAGCAACAGAGAATTAAGCAGAGAATGTATTCCTTCTGGGGAATATCACCATAAATTAAAAGTAACATTGATAGAACATCTAGATTTTTTTTCATCACATTTAGAAGACATTTTATTGATTAAACAGCATTTAAACTTGTATTAATATTTAGTAAATTTAAACATTTGAATAATAAAGACTATATAAAGTAATTATTTGGTCAAATTATATAAATATTGATGCATAAGCAAAAAGTACATATAATAAATATAAGCAATTTGCTTTATACAAATCAGATATTATGGTAAAACTTGAGACTAGAGGGAATGACAAATGCATAGAAGGAATAGGTATGGATCTATGAAAGCCTAATCCTGAAATTCTGTAGTAGTTGATGTATCAGGAACTTATAACTATATTTTATATGACAGCTATATAAGCCATGGAGATAAATTAATAATAAAAAAACCCTCCTAAAATAGTTGAAAACAGTTGTCCCTAGGAAATAAGAATTAGAGTTTGAGGGTAAAAGAAAAGAACTATCTTTCATTATAAACTTTTATTTCCTTTTATAATTTTATATATGTAATTGTGTTTGTGTACTTGTGCTATCTGATTAAGTCAAATATAAATTTAAAAATGGAGACTTTCATTTTCAAGTTGAACATGCAAAGAGTGTGAAAAGTTATTGCTTGTGTTTTCACAAGGAAAACTTGCACAAACTGAAAAAAAAACTCTTTGTAATCCCATCAGAGACTAGCTGTCACAGGAAAAACTTCCCTGAGTAATTAATATGTTGCCCTTCACAATAACTTTCCCTCAGGGGACCTATATTAACAGAGCTAATCAAGATTGTTTCTGTAAGAACTTAATAGACTCTGAGGGAGGGAAATACCTAACTCCAGGATCCTACATACTTCTCACCTAGGTGGGGAGCTGAGAAGTTCTTACAAAGGTCACAGTTCCTGGATGCAAGCAAGCACCTCACAAGACTTAAATTTAAAAAGATGAAACACTGATGGGCTCCAAAGGAGTTGGACCATACGCATGTCACAAAGTCAAGAATGGAAATGTAAGCAACATGATCTACTGGACTGCAGGAATCCAGATCCCTCACTGGGAAAAGGACACTGTCTCAGGAAAGGAAGAGACCAAGGGGCTAAACAGCAGTGAGAGAGGAGTTGGAGAGTTGGAGTAACTTGGGGGGGAGGAGCTTGGAGGGCATACCGAAGCCAATCAAAATTTATGTGAATAAATAAGTAAATAAAAATTAAAAAATAAAAAGAGGACAATAATTTTTTTCCCTTTCCACACCCCCCCCCCAAATAACACACCAGTAGTTCTATATAAGAAAAGGTTATTGCATAAAGACCTTGAGATGACCCATAAAAACACATGGATGGGCTGACTGAGTTGCTGAGAATCCTTGCATGATAAGGAAACAGCATACTGTTTCTGAGGGAGGTCTGCCCCAACTGTGTTACTTGACAGTCCCCTTGATCAAGTCATTCCTCTTTCCCTACTCCCATTTTTTTTCTTCCTCCTACCTATCCTCGAACACTTGGGAGATAAACACGTAGGCTGATAGCAAACATACAAGCCTAACAAACTAGTTGATTTGAAATCGGGTGGCAAAATCAACAAAACAGAGAACTTAATTAAATTACAAACAGGAAAAGCTGGCTCTTTAGACCCAGCTACTCATCAGGTTTGCCCAGGTCACCCAAACAGCAGCAAGACAACACTAAACTTCAAAGGAGGCAAAAAATATTTCTTACTCATTAAAAAGAATCAACAAAAGTCACTGAGGGTACAAAGGAATCATTTTGGTAATCTTACCCCTCATTTCAGTCTCTAGTCCAACAACTGCACATGGCTCCACAAGTGACCCCAAGTTGATGGCTGCCCCACCTTCAAGCCAGATGAAGCCAAGATGATATCTTTGCTCCTTTTTCCAAAGGCACAGGTATTCACTTCAAGCTAAATGAAACCAAGATGGCATCATCATCCCTTCTTCAAAAGTGGGGTATTCAAATGCAATAAAGAAACCTCATTAGTATTTTCAAAAATAAATCTATTATGTCAAATCTTTTTACGTACTCATACTCTTCTCTCGTGAGAAGGTTTTACTTGCCTTCTCCATGTCTCTGCCCACCAGGACACAATGGCTGCTATCTAATGCAACACCACCATGCTGAGGGCCATGGCTCCCCAACTTCACCCCTATCAGATTTAATATACAGTGTGAGTAAAAGCCTTCCTTTGAATTCAACTGCTGTAAAAAGACTGTTGCATGAAAAACTTCACTGCATACTTCCTTTCCTGCAGCCCCCCATCTGTTTTATCCTGCCTACCATGCCCAGGTTCCAAGTTCACTAGAAATCTACAAAGATGACAGCTGAAAGAACCATATGGTTCAGACCCAACTGAAGAAAGAATATCTATAGAAATCCAAGACCGAAGAGGAAGCAGAACCAAAGACTACAGCAAAGTTTGACTCTGCATCAGGATCAAAAGTCAATAATACACACACCTTCTCTCCTACCCAGTTGAACATAACATTCTATATGAAAGATGTAATTATATCCATTTATTTAACTTCATCTAGCATGCTCAATTTTAAGCAAAACTCACAAGGACCTTGAAAAGACAAACACAGACCTCAGAGTCAGACTTAGATTTGGCAGAGGTTTTGGAATTCTCAGATTGATATAATTGAAAACTATGATGAACACACTCATTAATGAAAACCATGGCCAACATGTAAGATGAATATATGTGGAGTGGAAATGTTAGTAATCCAAAGAAAATTCAAAAATCAAAGAGAGAGAGAGAGAGAAATAGTAAAAGAAATGATTAAAAAATGCCTTTGATGGCTTCCCTGATTTAATGTATCTAATATTTAATGTATCTTAGTTAAGGATCAGTGCCTTTAAAGACACGTCAGTAGAAACATCTGAAATTGAAAATAATAAAGGAAAAAAACACATAAATTCCAAGAAAAAATGTCCCATATGTGATGGGAGTTACAGCATAAAAAGAGAATTAACAAAAAGACTTTAAAATAATGAAGTTGAGGAATTTTTGCAAAATTAATAAATTAATAACTGATCCAAATGATATATTCAGAAAGCCCAGAAAATACTGACATGATCATATATATATATATATATATATATATATATATATATATATATATATATATATATATATATATATATATATATATGAGATACACACTATCATATTGAAATAGAACAAAATAGAAGACAAAGAGAAAATCTTCAAAGATCCAGTTAAAAACCCTTACAATGGAAGAACAGGGAATCTTTTAAGAATAATATTGAAATTTCTTCAGAAAAAGTGCTGGTAAGGAGATAAATAAATAAAATAGTCAAAGTGTAAAAAGTAAAAAGATAAATAAGTAAAATAGTCAAAGTGTAAAAAACCAACCTAAACTGTTACAGTAACATTAGCCTTCAAATCTGCTGGGAAAATAAACAGATTCTCAAACAAAATTGAGAGTTACTGTCACAACACTTGACATGCCAAAGATGTTTAAAAATTATTGAAACAAATTAAAATTATTTAGGTCAGAAACTTGCAAATATTAAAGAAGGAATATTAGCGATGAAATAAATAAGAATATAATAAAATATATTGATCTAATAGACTGTGCAGTTAATGAATGAATAGTGTATTTTGTCACTAGAAAAAAGCAGTATTAAGAGAAGGGGACGATTTAGAATAAGGATATAAAATCTATTCTCAAAGCTGATGAATGGCTGAAAAAAATGTGGTATATGTACATGATGGAATATTATCCATCAATCAAAGAAGACAAACACGTATCACTTGCAGCAACTTGGATGGAGATAAAAGGATCATATTAGCAGAAATAAGTCAGAAATAAAAAGAGAAATAAAAATATGGGATGGTCTCACTTATATAAACAATAAAGGAAAAACAAGTAAACAAATAAGAAAAAAATTGAAACCCCAATAGAAACGAATCATAGAGCGACAGAGTGGGAGGAGGAAGAAAACAGGGGAGGTAGAGGATGCAAAAAATTGAGATGGTTAATGGGTGTTGGGAAAATGGGATAACCCCGGGGTAGACAATGATATCTAAATAATGAATATAAATAATATAAATAGTTAAAAATATAAATATATAATTAAAAAATTAAAATCTACTCTCTACTCCCTGACTCTTTTAGGCTCTGCCCTTTTATTTTCTGCTTTCTTGTGCTTAATTTTCATGGAAAGGACTGTCACTTGGTGAATGAAGGACATTCAGCGTTTTTAATAAAGTCAGAGGTGCTTCTGTTGCTGCTGTTTCAGACCACATTTGAAACTCCAGGCTGTAGAGGACCAGTTTTCACCCCTTTATGTCTCCTGTGATTTCCATGTTCTGAAATAGTCTCACTCTTTCCCTTTCTTTATAAATATTTTTTTTTATTTTCTTAAATTCTGGGTTAACATTCACTATAGAATTATCTCCAAATTCTGAAAATTGGAGGTTATTTTGAAACATGTAAGAGATTTGCTTTTTCTCCAGTTATTATAAGTATTATGTTATATTTACTTTTTTTTTCTCCAGTTATTTCACTTTGTGTCCCAGATGCTAGTAGGCAAAGCAAAGGGAAATATAATCATTCAAAAAACAAAAAACAAAAAAGACATATACATGGGTGACTTTGTGCCTTTAGCTAATTCAAATACCTGATGCAGGGACTCACAGGAATTGCCTTTTTCCCCCTACAGATGAATGTTCTCTGTTTTATCTAATAATAAGGAACCATCACCTGTCACCTTTGCTTCCTAATGAATTCTTGAAAGCCATCTGGGGCAGATATCTTTGTACCCTGAAGAATCAAATAGCTGTCATACTGCACTAAACTCCTTCCTACTTTTCTGAACAGAGAAAGTTAAAATAACTTTTATGCTTTGCCTCTTGAATGCTTAAAGATTCATTGCAGGTTGCCTATTTGTTATTACAATATTGAATACTTAATAGAAGATTTTAGATTTAGCAGTTATCCCTCATCTCTCAATAAGTATAATTTATCTTTACCAGTATGATGAGTATATAACTCTTTGATGGATTTTCTGATATTGTATTCCATAAACCCTTCTGCTGTTGAGAATTAAAAGAACAAATAGAATTCTCTTTATATCAAAGTTTTGTGGCTTGGTTTATTTTATGACATCAAATCTGATTACATTAATTGATATGGTTTTCAAAAAATGATGTGATTTCTATTTGTTGAATAAAACACAAACCCTTTTCTTTCTTGGTCGACATTGGGCCTGAGGGATAGAGGAAGGGAAGCTGGTAGACTAGTAAGCTGTTTTGAGGCTGGTTTTATAAATAGTTGATAAATACTGGTAGCTGAAAATACACTATTGGAAGGCATCCAGAAGCCTTCTTCTCACAGGTTCATATGTCTCTCTATTAAGATAAAGAGCAAACCAATCACTGTTATCCATCAAAAAACTTTGCATATAAAACACAAAACAGATGCAAAAGCCTGACTTCCATTCCAAGCAGCAATTTGTAGATAAATATGCAAGAGATTCATTCCTTTATTCTCTTGACTAATAAGCAATTTTAATAATTTTTCCCACCCATCAATGTATAACCCTTTCTAAAGACAACAAAGCACCAGTTTGTGGAAAAATATTATCTGTGGTCACAACACCTTTTTTATCAGTTACATTTAATGATTCCTTGGCCATCAACAATCTTATAAGCAAGAGTCAGATGAAGTTTGTTTTGTGTTTTATTTGGTTTTTATTCTGGTACCAGATTATCAGAGAAAAGAAAATCAGTAAAGAAAGAGGTTGAGGGATGTTTTAAACAGATGCCTTTACTAATGCTGACTATGATAGGTTTTAAGTTGTACTGTTTGGAGAGTCCAAAACTGTAACTGTGTGATCAACATAGAAAGGGGAGGTTGCAGGGTCTCTAAACTCCCCAAGGAAGGGAGGCACTGATCAACAAGGACACACTAGAAAAAGCTGGGAGAAGGCCTTGGGATAGGAGGAAGAAGACCTAGAGAAGGCATGTGGAGGAGAGACAGGTGAAGAAACACCTGTGTGTTCTTGACCTTGGACTTGCACCAAGGACTTGGGGACATGGAAGGAGAAACTTGGAAGAGACGTGGGTGAGAGATCATGGGAGGCTGACAAGGCAGCCTTTATCTTGACTTATATTTTGATTTTGCTCTTTCTTTTCTAGACTTGCCTGGAAACTTCTGTCCTTTTACTGCAGGCCCCCACCAGAAGGTGCCTTAGATGTGTGACTTATGACTCAATGGTCCCACTCTGGGCCGCCCCTGACACTGTTCGGCTGGACATCTACCCACAGGGGATGGGTAACTTTGAGCATTTAATTGGCCACTGTGGGTTTCTAGTCAACCAGGGTCAGGGCACGTGTTGTGCAGGATAGACCAGAAGGAAGGTCTTCAGGCACTCTTCTTCCTGCCCGAAGTCTTAAACGAAAATGACTGCAAGCAGAAAACAGAAAGCAGACATGCAGTGAAATTTATTGTAAGACAGTGTATCTTTTAGTTACAGAATTCAGAGGGAGGGTGAAAAGTAAGGCATGTATTGTCTTTATAAACTAGTTTATTAGATAGTTATTTCTACAGGTGTAGTTCCCAAGGTGATCAGGGAGATATCCCAGGGCAAAGAGACATTCCAAGGCAAAGAGATATCCCAGGGCAAGGAGATAGTAATAAGGAGAAGGGAGTAGGAGCAGCTTGACCAAGGTGACTCTCAGTGCAGTTGACAAGGACCTCTGGGAAACAGTTTGCCATTCCTAGTCCATGAGTTTTCTCGGCGGGGCTGGTCAGTCTATGCAGGTATGTTCACTAGGTTAGCATAAGGTCTCATGCAAAAGGATACTATGATCTTTTCCTTCTATTGCACACTAGTTCTATTAATATTTTTTTCTACAGTAGGCCTTACTGCACTAAAGGCATGTGTTTTGTCTTGATGTGGTGAAAGGCAGAGCCTGTTGAGCAAGCAGGCAGGTTTGGGGTTCCTGGAGTGCCCTTCAGTCTGCCCAGTAATAAAATTACAACGAGGTTGGCTATTATCTTGGTGAAGCCTAACATAAACAACTCCATTTTGGGTCTGTTTTCTTTTTTCTGAAAAAAATGGTAATTTGCGGAGGGAAAACTGCCTAACACTGGTATGTCATGTCAAATAATTGACAGCATCTACAACAGATTTGCATTTATCATGGTTGGTTTATTTTAATAGAGAATTTTGCATGTATTTTCCTTGGCATATGCTCCAGTACATATAAGATTTTTTTTTTCCTTCAGCTGACAGCTAGTGAATGAAGTGAAGACAATCAGTACATGTTAGCTCTAGTAAATTCCGCAATTATTCCTCCAGGGATAGCTAAGGTAATGCTAAAATAGGTTACTATAAGTCAAAATGACTTTAGGCAAAAAGAAATTGCTTCCAGAACCATTAAGGCTGCTGAATAGAATGTTTTCCACCTATTTTAATGATTCTCAGTTCTGTAGCATTTCTCTTAATTGTTCTCAGTTTTTATTGAAACTCCCCCCTTTTTTATGCAGTAGTACTATGCTTTGTCTTTTTATGCAGTAGTACTATGCTTTGTCTTTTTTGTCTATGCAGTAGTACTTAGCTCCATGAAGCCCCCAATCCGATTTCATTCCTTAGTTTCAAGATATTCCCATCCACATTTGTTCTATTGTCTGTGGAACCCACCTTTTTAACATATTGAAATTGCATTTTTGTAGGGGGGCAGATTATGCTACACCAAAATAATACTTTGGTATGAAGATTCTTTTGGGCTACTTATATTTGAGAAACAGCAGAAAAATGAAAAGCTCCATAAAAGCAGTTGAAATTATACTTTCCTAAGAGATACTTACATGTTTAAGGAGAAAAAAAATCCATTTATAAAAGTGTCCCCTTGTTGTACCAAGAAGAGGGGGTATCATCTAATACCCAGAAACTACTGAACAATCTTGCACTATTTTCTGTGCCTTCCTGCCAGCATTCTATAATTATATAAAGAGCTTTCTCTTTTCTCACAATATCTTTTTTTTTATTTAAGGATCTAAGGATCTAGCTTGGGCATTTCATTGTCTCATAGATAGATAGATAGATAGATAGATAGATAGATAGATAGATAGATAGATAGATAGATAGATAGATAGATAGATAGATAGATAGATAGATAGATAGATAGATAGATAGATAGATAGATAGATAGATAGATAGATAGATAATATATCATTCTTATTTTTTAACTACTGCTCTGTGATTTATTGTAGGGGTGGCAATGTCAAGAATTTAGAAAGGTAAAGTAAAAATTATATTTCTTTCCTTGTATCTTCACTGTTTGGAACATTTTGGAAGAGAACTATGAAAGAGAGAGAATGCATTCTCGTGGACTAGACATAAACAATGAAAAGGAACTACACAGAAAGCAAAGAACTGCATGAAGAACCTCCAGTTTCTTCTTGGGATGATGGAGCCATTAAATTCATATCACACAGATTAGTAGAAAAAAAACTCACACATTTAATGACATATGTATTGGGAGTCTACATAAAGGTGGGTTCCACAGACAATAGAACAAATGTGGACGGGAATATCTTGAAACTAAGGAATGAAATTGGAGTGGGGGCTTCATGGAGCTAGGAGGGAAACTCACATGATAAAGATGGGGTGTCACATCATTATTGGACGAGAGTGAAGGATAGTCCAGGGCCCCTGGACTGCACATGCTAAATGGGTTCTGCCATCGACCACATCAGGACACAACAGACACTAGTCCACCACATCAAGACACATCGTACACTAGTGTATAAGACCTACAATGGAAAAGAACTTTAATACAATTAATTGCAATAAGGGGAAGAGAAAGTAAAAGAATCTAGTTTTCAAATCAAGCACCCAAATTTCCGCATTGCCTCCTAGGAAAATGCCCAGTCAAACAGGGTTGGCTCGCAGGTAAACCACTAAAACCCACAAAGCTTGTCACTAGCCTAAATCTTCTGCCAGCGACCCATAGGGAGCGGGCAGAAGGGGTCTGGCAAGTTTGGAAAGAAAAAAAGAAAAATCAGGGCCAGGCATGGTGGCTCGTGCTTGTAAGCTTCAGCCTATGAAGCAGCTGGGGCTAGGGATCGTGGTTCGAGTCCCGCTTGGGGCCCGTAGCGAGACCAAGTTCCAAAAAAAATAGCTGGGTGTGGTGGCGCGCGCCTGTCATCCCAGCTACCTGGGAAGCTGAGGCTGGGGATGGCTTGAGTCTGTGGTACCCCGGGCAACGAGAGCCTGCGGCTCCACGGGCAAAAATAGCAAGACCTAGTCTCAAAAAAAAAAAAAAAAAAAAAAAAAAAAAAAGAAAAGAAAAATCAAAATCAAGGTGAAGGCTGCCATGGTCAACTTCCCCATGGATCTCTCACTTTCATCTGTTTTAAGTATATCTCATAGCCCCCTAGTCCCTGGCGCAAGCACAAGGCTGAGAAGCAAGCATTGCCTCTTCACATTACCTCTGCTCCATGTACCTCTGCCAGGTCTTTTACCTGGGACCTTCCTTTCCCTTTCCATGGGTGCCACCCTGTTCCAATATGATAAAGTCCAGATGCTGTAAGCCACGGTTTGCCCTGCTGTATAGACAGTTGTCTCCTATGGAAAGCTTGATTCTGGTCAAATGTTTCATTGTAGGTAATATCAATTTTCCCTATCTGGGTAGTTAAATAGAGGGATCAAGGTTTTTCAGAGCCTGGATTGACCTCAGTTTGAAAATATTGACATGCCCCAGTCTTGGGAAGGTCTGTTCTGAACATCCTTGGGAGGGAGGCCTTTACTTCCTGCCATGATATTTGGAAATGTATAAATAATCTTTCCCCTTTGTTATTATAGACAGTGTCACTATTTACCAAGTTAAAGCTTGCTTCCTTGTCAAATGCCCTGTTGGTCACTGGCATAACTGATGTTGGTGTGGAGAGGTGTGGGGTTCAGAGAATGGGGTCCTGAGGCTACTTCTTGGGAACAATGGGTGAGAAAAGAAGAAGAAATGGAAAAGATTGATAATGATTTACAACAGAGATTAACTTAAGTTATAGATTGGGACTTAGTGAAGTTGTGCTGAGCTTTTATTGTAAGTTTAGGTCTATTTAAATACTTTGGTAAGGAATGATTAAATGTAGTCATTAATGTAGTAATTATTAATGATTAATTTAGTAATTGATGTAGCAATTAAATGTAGTAATTAATGAAGGAAATACTTAGGGTTTTGTGGTACGTAGCACATGGGGTAGGAGGATGGGGGATTTATTACTTAGCAGAAAAAAACACTTGCAGTGGTGAACCCCACAATTGTTGAGACAAGTCTCATCTAGCTCTCCTTTCAGTTGCCCATGGAAAGTTTCCCCATGAAGCAATGGTGTTATATCCAGAAGGAGAGATTTTTAATTAAAACATAAAGAAAAGGATGTTGGCACAGACACAAGTGGGCAGAAAGAGCTGCCCACGAAAGGGACAGGTTTGTGAAAAGAAACACCTGTGTAGTCACAGGTAGATGGAAAAGCCACATCTTGCCAGTGGAAAAAAATGATTTAGCATTCTTCTCTTTGGAAGAGGTCCATTCCTTGGTGGGATTGTTACCTGTTGTTAAATGAATTGCTTCTAGGGTATCACCGAGTTGATTTGTAAGGACTCATGATTCTCGACCATGTTCTCCATCTCTAAGCCCCACCTCTGCACTGAGCCTTCTGTTCCTTTCTGTACCAGTCTGGTACTTGCTAAAGCAGTGAGTGCCCAAGAGTTTCTCAGTTCTGTAGCTGCTTTAACAATGTTGTTGATCATTTCTGCCTCTACCTCCAATTTCTAGTCTTGTGATGCCTTCATTTCAAGTTTTCTACTCAGTTTCATCCATACCTAAACGATCCATGGAGATACTGACATTGTAGATGGAGCCATTCCTTTAAAGGTTACTAAAAAAGTATGAGCATTAGTTTACCCTTTTAGTTCATGACAAAAACTCTCCTTTCAGTCTCCCCTAGTATTTAACTAACAAGATATAAAGATGTGCCAGAAAATAGGTGGAGACAAAACACATGCTGTTGCTAGTTGTAATATAAATACTGATAATGAAGTAGATGAAGAGAGGGAAGGCAAAAATCTCACTTGCACAAAAAAGGATAGACTGTGCTAGAATTAGAACAATGAGACTCTTTGTCAATTAGAATTAGCTAAAAAATAAAGTCATCGTGAAGGGTCATAGAGCATTGCAGTTTCAGAATAGATGTATGAAATAGTAAGCTCAAAAATGCTGACAATATTTAACTTTTATGTAGTTTATGGTTTATATAATATGGATATGATTACTTATTCATTTGCTTAAAACATTTTGTTTTGAGGTTTTATTTGATGCCCGTTACTAAGTTAGAAATAGCGGATGTAATGAATTTAGAAAATGTAATATATAACCTTAAGGGGCATATTGGGGGAAATAAAGATCATTAAAGTAATTGCCAAGTCTGCATGAATAGAGAGTAGAAATAGACTGCTGGGGAAGCATGGATTAAGAATATTTGACCTCCACTAGAGGTCAGAGAAGCCTCCCTGTAGAAACAACATCTATAGCTTGCTGAGAAGAGTGAGCAGGAGGTGGTGCTGTGCTAGAACCAGAGGGAGAGTGAATTTGTAGTAACAGTATGTGAACATATTCTAAAATATTGCATAAACCTCCACCCCCAAATGTAGCAGGCGAGAGAGCACATCCTCCAGGCTCAATTCCACATGCTAGAATATGCTGCCTTGATTTTTTTCAGACTCCCGATGACCTAGCAGCCAGAGAAAGGACATTTAACAATTGGTCCCCAGTTTTTGTATGCTTCCATTTTTCTTTCTATTTATTATAATATTTTTCAAAATTGATTGCACACACACACATCGTTGTATACCTTGAGGTTCTCCCACCGCCCTGTCACCCAGGAACCATCATTTTAGTCTCTTGTGCCCATCCCTCCCCTGACTTGACCCTCTCTTCTGTTTTCATTTTTCAGCTTTTCACTAAGTGCCACATGCAGATGTTGAGCTGCCACTCTTTAGAATGTGTGTGTGGGGGGAACCTTACCATTCACTGATGTCAGTTTTGCAAATTTAACTCAAAATCTAAGACAACAGGCAGTAATTCTATTTTTTATCCTGTTATGTCTATTCCTCAGAATAGTAACTGTCTTGTCCAATCTGTCATGCATGTTTAGGTGAAGGGGGTTTTAAGTTCTTAGACCATTTCTGTGTCTCCAGGATGTGCTCAATGTGCTTGTTTTTTTTTTAAGGGACTACTGTGCATTGGGCAGGGATGGGGAGACCAGTGTCTAAGGTGAGTGTAGAAAGACCTCCCCACACCAACAACTCATTTTCAGACAATGAAAATTGATGTCTAGCAGTTAAATGCCTTCTTACTTTTGAATGTTTGGCACTGAGGAAACAAGGACACCAGGGCTGGCAAGAAGCAGGTGTTTTAGTAATGGACTGACTCAGCAAATTCGTACCCCAAGGCTGAGCTCCCCTAACAGGGAGTTAAGGCTTTATATACATTTGACATACTCTGTTGTTCCTGGTGGGCTATTGCTGGTGGTTGTGATGAAGATAGAATGAGGAAGATTCAAGTACACTGAGTCAGTCAGTCATGGGTGTGTCTCTAGACCATGTAGGCTGCATTTCTAAGGCTGCTGTGATTCAGCAGATTTCAGATCATCATACTTCACTTTACCCAGAAACAGCTGTTTCCAGAGGTAAAGAGGCCAGTGGCCTGAGACCTCTCACACGTTAGATGCCAACAGGAAGCCTAGGCTGCCACCAAGGTTTCTGACCAACCAGCTATACCTGGTGGGTTCCTCAGATCCTTTCCCCAGACTTCAGGTACCTGATCCAAGCCCAGATTCTTAGCTGATTTTGTCCAACAGATGTTCCTATGATGTCTTTCTTGGGCGTGATTTGTCTACTAGCATATTTAGCAAATCTGTTTACTCTCTATATCTCTAATTTATAACAAAGAATATGAAAAGATAGAACTCAACAGACAGATGGAAGAGATGTATAAGGCAAAATGGGGAGGTGGAGCAGAGCTTTCACGCCTTCTCTGGATGCTTTACCCTCCCCAAATCTATAGTAGTTCATCAATTCTTACACTCCTTCCTTTTGAGTCTTCATGAAAGGTTTTTGACATGGACAAGACCGAGCAACTCATTGGTTATCAATAGTTCAACTCAACCTCAAGCCTCTTGGCACTTCGTGGAGGTCAAGGATATTGGAAGTTCTAACCCTCTATTTGCTTTGTTTCCCTGGCAAATTTACCTGCCTAACTCACTACACCTGGGGAATTCCAAAGGCTTTGAAAGCAGTGATTCAGGAGCTATGGGTGAAGATCAAAAAATAGGAGAAATCTGTTGGTAATAAATCACAATAATGCAATTATAATTTTGTGATTTAATCAGCTGCATGTCACTGTCTTTTATTCTGTGTTGATCTAATAGCATTTTGGAATAGTATGTTAAACTATGTACCTACATTTTAAATTTATTACACAAATTAATACTCTAATTTTTGCTTTCTAACTGCTAAGGTAGTATTTTGAAGTTTTATTCTATGCATCATCAAAACATATTCTTGTTCTGATTTCCCTTTAACAATGTAACTATTTGATTATATAATTTTTGTTTTAATTTGTTTTTGAGGATGTTGGTAAATGAATTAGTAACCTGAATAAATAGTAAGTAACTCACAGGGTATTGGAATAAAATAAAAATAATAATAATAAGAGGATTATTCTAAGATATGATGTATATAAAGGAATACATGTATTATTATGCAATTGTCCATGGTAACTACTACTGTATACTAAGGGATAAAACTGAAATACAAAATGGAACACAGTGACTGCAATTATGCTCAAGGAACATAGTCTGGTCTAGGAAAACTACAAACAGGGACTTAGAATAAATTTTCTGACCTTATGCATCACCCCACCTTTGATTTTCATGGGAATTTCCCAGTAGTTAAATATCCTGAAATAACCAAAGGGAAATGGAGTCCGCTGTTATCCAAATAGTACACTGTCTCAGGTCAGAGAATGGGGCATAGAAGGTGAAAAATGATCTTGGATCAGTGAAGGGAAGATTTCTAGCCCAATTCACTTCACTTTCCCTCCATATTTGCCCTTCTTTTCCAGGTTAACAAAAATATTGCCCTATAAGTAATTCACTAATTTTCATGAACTGGCATGTCATCATTGGGCAATATAAAATCACCCCAAGCACTACTGGTATTCTTTATGTGAAATTAGTGATAGAAAGGAAAGACAATAGCATTAATGATACCCTAACTAAATAACAGAAACAATAAAATATAACATAGCAGCTCAGGTCATGCCTAACTTTCCATGTGATATGAAGCCCAAGTTAGTTAGGATCTGGTTTAAGGCAATAATTCATCCTCTAGACTGTTCCAAGTTTAGAAGGCTGCTGTTTGTACTATAAATTAATATTATCAGTAGTTTACATTTTCGTTGTATTTCTTAATCAAATGTATCTTTGAGTTAAAGAAAACATTAAATGTGTAACATAGTGATAGGGGAATCTGAGAAATCTGAGTGAAAATTCCAAGGCTTTAAGTGGTCCTTTGCATAATGGTGTTTCTCTTTCAGTGAGTTGGGAAAACTGTTGTCAAGATTCTGTTAAATATTGAATAAATTCTATCTGTACTCCACAGTGGAGGTGGAAGAAATAGACCTGCAGTAACTCACAATAACAGTCTTACCCATCCATCCTTTTCCTCATCCGATCTAATCTGTTAGAAAAGATGAATATGCTAACAAATGTTAAATGAAAATACAATCATAGCATGTGGAGATGCCAAAATAATCTTTACAGAAATGGGAAAAATTGAAAAACTCAGCATGACACTCTAGTCTATATCCTGAATCTAATGCTTCATGTTGAGGATACTAGATAGTTAAAAATACCTGTTGATTGAATATTGGTCAAAGAATATCATTCCTAGAATTGGCTTTCAAGATAATGAATATAAATAAAATTTGGAGCCAAACAATTTCCTCTAAAGGACATTCAGTAGTGTGTTGGTTTATATACTTATTTGTAAAATCAAAAATATGATGAAATTATATATTCTGTCAATACAGAAAGTGCATTACTGTATTTAAACAACAGTATTTCATTTATAGTTCTAGTAAATTTTGGACAACTAAATTAATGTGAAAGAGATAGTGTGTCCTAACTTTGTAATTTTAATAGATATCATCATGGCATAATAGTTCTTCCTGCAATTCTGTTTTATCTATTCCCATAATGTGTGGTTATATGCCAAAGCTTATTTAACTATAATTAAATGTTGTTCCCAAATTCCTGGCATCAAAATTAAGATCAACTTCAGAAGTAAGAGTATTTCCAACTTACAAAAGCTATTGCTCCAATGAATACTTTAGGACATAAAGAGAAAGAATACCATATGTTCTCAAGGAATAGGAAAATGTATTTAAAAATAGTCAAATGCATAAAAGAAGCTATGAAGGGAAACATTAAGCAAAGCTGTATTTCAAGGTTTACTGCTCTGATGAAATCTGCTGATATCATAATGAATAGGAAGACAACCTTTTTCCACAGAGAACTGTTTGCAATCATCAAATACATTCAAATTATTAAATAATTAAATTGAATTAATCTAACGTGTATTGCAATACAGTAAGAAGTAAGCAGATATCTTTGGCTTAGTTGGTATTAGATCAAAGCAAATCTAAAAATTTGGAATATATACAGTCAGAATAATAATGCTATCTCAGCAATTTTATAAGGTCAAAATATTTCATAAATATAACTAATAATTTTATAGTTTATTTTATAGTTTATTTGCACTTGTATTATTATTTTATAGCTTATTTGCACTTGTATTATAAATAAATATTATTTGTTGTGAATATAATTTAAGTGTTGACTTATAAATGACATCACATTAATATATGCAAGTAGATATGTATGAATATGTTAATGAATATAATTTTAACTAATGCTTTAATGGATTAAATTAACAGTCAATGGAATATTTAAAAATAATAGAAAATAGAATTTAAATACATCATGATCCACATATAAATTGTTTTACCCTCAGCACTTATAGAATTAACTGCATGGTGTGCTTATAAATAATTCATTTTGATATGGAAACTAAGAAATCCTGAACAATCTGTTTTTTCCCTTTTCTTCACCTTGTCTCTTCCACCTTCATTATTATTTGTCTTTCTCTTCTCTTTTTACATTTTTTAAGCTGATTGAGCCAATATTTTTTGTACATTTAAGATCAGTCATTGCATGTTTTACATATTTCATATATGATGAAAAAAATGAAAACTGCATCTATGTGTTTTATTTTTCTTGACATTTTAAAGATATAATAGTTTTTTTAAAACTGTTTAAGCTTTAAATTTTCTATATTTGTAATTTCAACATTAATTTATCAGATAAGGCCTTTTAATTCAAATTAGTTTGTAAAGCCTTCCAAGCATTTATATAACAGTATTCTGTCACACACTGATCATTTAAACCTGTGACAAGACTAGAGAATAGATAAAGTTTAATGAACTGTTATGGATATAAAAATTAAAAGAAAATATTTCTTGTTATAGTCCTTATATTTTCACATAACCTTTCTCCTTATTATGCTATGTGCACCAGGATTCAATGCATGTTATGTCTTCCCTTCTCTATACTTATTATAAGCATCAGTGTCACTAAATAGTGTTTAGATTAAAGAAACTAATTCTGATATTGATGTAGGGCTGAAAACATGGATTGTGTTTTTACTAGTTTGTCTGCAAGATAGTCCCTATATGCTTTCGGTATAATTTCTTTATAAAATAGCTATTTTATCCACTGTTATCTCAAGCTAGATTTAGACAACCTAAATCCAGGTTTCCCTAAATTGCAGCCACTTGTTTAATTTTAAAGGGTAATGTGAATCTTGTAGCTGAATTTCAGTTTTTGATTTTATACTTAGTTGAATTATTCTCCAGGCCTTTATATTTTATTATTCATTTTTTTTTGATTGAGTTAGCACTGGTTTTATAACACTATATGTGATTTAGAGGTATAGGTTCTTACGTGCACATATATATTTCACCACAAGACCTTTTAAGTTATTTTTTATACTTATTTTTAAGTCTACATTTTGTAATTTTCTTTATTAGATCCCACTGAGTATTATAAAGATAAGTTGATAGGATATGTATTAGCTGCTCCAATAAACTAGAATTTTCCCACTTATTGCTGATCCTGTTATACAGTTTAAATGGCACGTGTAGAAGCTTATACTTAATCACTCATTTCAAATGTATTGTTTTACCATTCTTTATATATTAGTGTAAGTTTCAAAAGTTCCATTTTTAGTATATACATTTCTTCATATGTATTTTAACTGTCAATATATCTTGTGATAATTTTATCTTTATTCCTCTCTGATTCAAATTTTCTTTACTAACTCATGTTATTTAATTTTATAGTTAAAAATAGAGTAAAAAAATTAAATTCATCTTAAAAATCAGTGTTGCATGTAGGGCAAACTAGTTGCATTGCATTTTTCTAAGCTTTTCTAATCAGTTCTAATAATAATTGCATTAAGCTTGTCTTTAGCATTTATACTTGTAAATTCATTTATTGACTTGAGATTAAACATTGTATATATTTTCAGTATTTCCGTTTTATCATTTCAAACAGTGCTAAGTTGAATGAAATTAGTTAAACTTTATAGTGTATTGATGTTAACAATTGGATAAAAATTTGTTTGTATCCACCTGAAATCTGAGTAAATTGTGGGTCATTAGAATGTCTAAATTTTTTCTATATGGGGTGAATGAACAAGATACCACAACGATAAGAATAAGCAAGAGTTCTATTACCATATTGGAACTATGGATTTTTTTAAGGTAAAAGACATTGTAGCAATGGCATGTTCTCTTTAAATTTTCACTTCTTTTTTATTCAGAAAGTTAATATATACATTATTTAATAATTACTCACTCATTAACACTTCAGAGTGTGAAAAATATTGTGATCATGTATAGTTCTTCCCTTGGGTAGAATCGTGAGATTTTTTTTTTCCCTCCCCAGTAGGAGCAGTGTTTAAATAGTTGCTGGCAGTTTTAACAGAAAAACACAGTCCTGGAAAGGAAGTAGGTATAATTACTTTGTTTACTACTTTGATTATTTTTGATACACATTTTTTTTTCATTAAATGATATTTGCTGTAAATAACACTGGATTAATAGTAACTCTTATCAGATTAAAAAAAAAAGTGTGTCTCTATCCAATACCCTCTAGGACTAAAAAAAAAAAAAAAAAAAAAAAAAAATTAGCTTTTGGTAATTGTCTCTCAGGGCATGTTTTCATTTAGAAAGAGATCAGAAAACTACAAGATATATCTATTTTGAATTTAACTGATATTATCTCTGTATTTATCTTAACTTTAACTTGCAGAATTATCACTCTCTGAATTCTTTGTAATTTCCTTTTAAAGAAATATTGACCAGATTCTAAACTCTGTTGTTTCTGCAAATGAAATGCCAAGTTTTATTTTCCGATAGTCCACTTGGAATTTGGGAAACTAAAGAATTGAGTATGTGAGAAGATAAATTCAGATCGCCTTCCTGCTCTTAGATTCTTCTAGAGTAAATGGTTGCACTGTTAAAGCTAATTAATGTCTGCAAAATGGAATTTTTTTTGCAAGATGACAGGAATATAAAGATAAGATAATGTATGCAGGGAAGGAGTGGGTGGGGGTTACTACAAATGCTATGGGGGTGGAAAAAAGTAATTAAACATTGTCAGTGACTACAAAGCAAATAGCTTATTATGGGGTGAGTATTCTAACTCACTGTTCTTATTGAGAAGAAATGGGATCCATTTCAGAAATTGAAAGTAGCCTTAGAAAGGGGCATTTATAGAATACCCACACTGGTAGGGCGAAGTTGTTGGAGAAGATGCTAGTAAATTTATAAATGTAGCAGTGATGGCTATAGGCATTCTTTTCTAATGAATAAGATTTTCCCAATAAAAAGAGAAATACATGTCACAAGTGAGGGTGGAGGGAACTATCAGGGTCTCCAGGAGAAATTAAATATAGAATAGTCTTCTAGTGGCAGGAGAGAATGCTTGGATTAGGGATGTAAGTATGTTTCCCTACTTTCCATGACCAGGTATTAGGAGTTAAACTAATCCATCTTGTCCTGTAACATTCTCAAAAATAGTCAGCTGCATGATTTTAAACATATATTAAGATAGATTTCATTTAATAATAACTTGTTTCCCAATGGATAAAATAAAACAAGGTGAGACAAAAATTTTCTAGACTCCACATTTGAGAAAGGAAAAAATATTACTTTTTTGATAGACGAAACCCCAAAACATCAGAACCAGGTTTAAACACATTCTAATACATCTGTGACTTGTACAGATTTTTAGTACTCTGAGAACCATTCATTTAGCTGAAATCTCCTCACTTCTGAGAACTTATTAATTAAATAAGCCACACCTTTCCACCTGGACTTTCTCTGCAACTGGTCACCATTCCTAATTATCTCAACTTGGTAAGTTCCTACTCTGGCCTCTCTGAACTCCATAATTCCCCATACTTGTGTAAGTTCTAATGTTCACTTAGAGAAAAGGTGTTCTATGTACATAATTCTCTTGATTAGAAACAATAAATCTGTTTTTTTTTTGTCTGCAATATTGAATTATCTTCTCTTTAAAAGGACAAGGATATGGAAATCATTTTAAGGAAGTGACTATGATGGTTTATGGTCAGCAAGGAATAGTGCAAAGATTCAAGGATACAGAGACAAGGGTCAATAGAGTAAAGGCACTGGGAAGGGGAATGATGATTGGAATTAAAGGGAATATGTTGAAAACACAGCAATAGACCTGTTTTTTTACAGTTCTAGCATGCTTTTCACTGTATACACTCTGGGAGTAAGACGCTGAGAAGAGGAAGAGAAACGTATTTTCTGTGAAGAGAAATTCAGATGAATTCAAGGGTATCAGAATGAATACTCTGAGTCAAGGACATAACACATAGAGAGAGAAAGGGATTATCTTGTGTATTGAAAGTAATCCTCCTTGCCCACTGGAGGGGCAAGTTTTAGGCTGAGGAGGTTCTAGTTCTAGCAGTTACACAAATACTCCAGAGGGGAGGGACCAGGATGCCAGAAGGCAGGCAATTCCCCCAGCTCCCCAAGAATCCTCACACTCTTTCTCTGGGCTCTCCCTGGTATTTTCTCACACTCTCCCATGCTCTTGGTGTGCCCAGGGTGACATTGCCTCTTTATCTTCTCCTCCCAAGCCCAGGTGACCCCACTCACACGTGTGCATGGCCTTGGACATATATATATATATATATATATATATATATATATATATATATACACATATATAATCATGAGGAAGATGTAATACCACAGGTGCTGGATATACAGCTCATGGAGGAAAAAGCTTGACCAACTCACTTGTCCTACACTTGGTTTTACATAATAGCAAAACAGTAGTTTTCTTATTTGATGTGATCTGACCACATGAGACTCAAAAATAAAGGACTGAGAATTAGAGAAAGATGAATAAAATGTGTCAATGAGAAGTTACAGACTTCCCTGCATCTACATTCAATAGTAAAAGGAAGGCACAACAGGCAGCACCCATTTTTAGAAGGTTTCTTAGGGAACTGTGTTGTCAGGGAAGTAATCAATTCTCAGAACAATAAAGGGGACTATTTTGACAATGTGTCAACTTGGTGTTGGTAGTTGGGGGTGAAATGAGGAGGAATGGATGAGAAAATTGATTTATTTAGAGTTTGGGTTGAAAGTAGTGTGTAATTAATAGTGAATTTATTGGATTTTAGTTGTTTTATATAATGCAAAGGAATGGTTTATAATGTGTTAAACAAGGAAAGGAAGAAGCAAGGTTGGGAAAAATAGATTAGGTAAAATACTGGTTTTTGTGGAACAGAATACGTGGGACAGGGGGCAGGAGATATATTAACCTGCCAGAGATATTGTTATATTTTTTTTCCTTAGGTGAGTTTAAACATAGGATGAAGGGGATACTGCTTACTGGGAATAACTATGTAAATTTGTTTTTATTGTGCCTAAGTTAGATGAAACAGTGAAGAAGTGTTTTTGTTTAGAGCATAGTCCTCCGCTAGTGATTATGGCTTTTTGCATTTTGGATCTTGAGAGTTTTTGGGCTTGGGAGATGTTGAGAGAAAGAAGTATGTATGGAGGATTATAGGACTAAAATATGGGGAATAACAGTAGAAATGCAAGTTGGGACTTCAGACTTAATTAGTGAGTTAATGAGATTTAAAAGGTGTAATGAAATTATCTTTATTGAATCCATTTGTTGCTATGGCCATTGGAAGAGGAGTAAGTGGTTTGGAATTCCCTCTCATGCCTCTGATAGGAGCAAAGGCTTTCTTTTTTGTTCAGTTATTAGACTCAGTTACCTCCTCTTGATAGAAAAGCATATTTGTTTTGAGTGAGTTTTCTGAGACCCTGTTGATGAAGTAGCGTCACTAGGGACAGGTGAGTGTTGTTGGGAGCACTCAGTTTACAACTGTATCCCTCTAATCAAAGTCCTAATTGCACTCTCTGGGAAAAAAAAGGAATAATATTTAAAATTTGACAACACAAGTGCTTCATTTTAGGAATTGACGATCCCAGTTTATTCATCATACGTACATCTCACTAAAGTTAGATATTTTTTTTCTTCAGAGAAGTTCATATATATTTTTTTCTGATCATGTATATTTTCTGACTAAAATAAATGTAGGCATACACACATAATACACAAGATTGCATCATACATACCTGTCCTTTCTCTATTTTTATGTAAGTGTAAAGTCCATGTACATAGGAGACTATTGGACTTTCTATATCATCTTCCTTCCCAGCAATATGAGAATGTCCTATTCTAGTTAGTTCTCTGACAATTTTGGTGTATGTTTACACATTTTTATTGTGTTAGGCAAAAAAAAAAAAAGCTGCTTCAAAAGTATGATGTCTTGCTAGTCTCTGCTTATCAGAAGTGAGAACAAATAAGATGTCTGCTCAATCGGGGCTCAGGTTCTATACTGATTTTTCCCACTTTTGAGCTCACATCTACTGCAGCAGCTGTGGTTGGATTTGGCTACTTTGAAAAGCTCATCCTCTGTTGTCCTCATCTGAAACCAGTCACTTTTTGCCCTTGCTACACTGAGGCACTGAGGGAACCTCTGACCAAAATGGAAACCTCTGTTTGTCATCGTTTTCTGGTAGAATTTATCCTTGCAACCTTCACACATCCACTGTATTATTATGCTGATAATGTTTTGCTACTTTGCTGGATATGGTGGTGCTCTTCCACTGGACAGTTCTTAATATGGTTTTCTTTCATGACATAGAAAGCTACTATCAGGGTTTTTGTCCATTTTCAAGCTACCAATTTTTATTAAACCTTCAAGAAGTAGGGTCATAATACTTGACTGGATTTGTAGACTTATCTTCCACCATGAGAATACTGCAAAATAAAGTTTGGATATCGCTCTTTCTCTCTCTCTCTCTCTCTCTCTCTCTCTCTGTTTTCTCCCTCATCCTCTCCCTCTTTTCTTTCTCATTCCTTCTCTTTTGGTTAAATGAATGAACAGGTAATACATATCTATATCTGTAAATTATAGGACAGAATATATATTCAATAAGAAATATCACTGTTTGAAAACAAAAGATTAAAAAATATAACAACTTCATAATTCAGGGGAAATGGCAAATAGCTGAAACATTAAAAATACAAGTAGAAAGCTAGATCTTATTATTACATATAGTATACATAGAATTCATTTTCACAAATTTCTCTACCTTGCTTATCTGAAGAAAGCCAAAGGGAAACACGGTAATTAGACAAATAAAGCAAGGTGAACTGTTCTCTAACTTGTCCCTCTGTGAGTAATTCTTGGAAGTGGGCAATCTCCTTTCACGATAAGAGAACATATAAGATCCAGTTCTCCCAAGAGGAGCCTCTGGCCTCCTTAGTTTATTCATATTTTCAACTCCTTTCCCTCTTCACTCAGAAAGCCACTGGGCAAAGAGCTATTGTTTACTCACTCATGTGGTAGCTTCACTTCTCAGAAACTCTCTCATGGGGGCAAGATGTAACAACCATGGGCTCATTTCATTTGTTTCAGAGATGGTTGTTATTTCCTTGATGCCTGTGGTCTTGAAAACTTGTATTTTCTCCAATTTGTTTGGATCTTAAATTATTTCAAGGAAGAGCATAAATCTAGTGCATGTTACTCCCTGTAGTTAACTAAGCTCCTCTGTTTTCCTCTTTTTCCTGTCTTTCTGCTATTTAAATAAATGTAGTTCCCACGGTGTTTTCATTTTGCCAGTAAGATTTTGTTTTTAAAAATTTTAAACAAGTAGTTTATTTAAAGAGCAAACCACTGCCTTGAAAGGAAAATTAAGACAATCCTGACTTAGTAGCAGTTCCTATATGAAACATCTACATATCAAAACATTATAAAATTGTCTTTGGTCTAGTAATAGTAAATGACAAACTTGAACATTTTTAACCAAGTGAGTTATGTAAGTCTTTTTATATTGTTATTTTTGTTTTGAAGTTTTAAAGACTGAGAACAAAGACATTACTGGAATATGAACATTAGAACTGAATGGTCATCCTAGTAATGGGGAAGACAGCATCTGCACAGAATCAATAGTTTTTCTCATTCCATTTCCATTCCATGTTGATCAAAAGAGCACTGGCAATTTGCTTTTAAAAATGTTAATTATTTGTATACATATATAGTGTTGATATGTTTATATATATACACATATATATATATACATGTAAATATATATTAGGTACATTAAAGGAATTACAGAAGAAAAAAAATGAAAGAATAGAACAAATGATGCTATAGTGGTCAGGATGTGTAGTATCAAATAACTATGTTCTAATTGAGAATGTCTTTTTAGTGTAAAGCAGCCATTTTGGAATAATGTAGCAAGTTCCCTTTTCAATAGACACTTCCCGGGACACATCAGTTGTGTCTTCAACCTAAATTTCCATTTGTGCAGGCGTGTCTGTTTCGTTGACTCAGTTCCCAACAATCAGAACCAGATCCACCTCATTGGCTAATTCCATCCCATCCTTTACAATTTGTTGGTTTACTGAATGGTATGTGCTATTCAATCCTAAACTGCACCTCAGAACTATCCTACCCACCACCTTCAATTGAGCGTGATTGTTCTAGTGTTGATAGCTTTGCTAGCTGGATTTTTTTCAAGGCCGGGTTGAACTCCACATTATCCTCAACTGCCATTTCCAAGAGAGATATTAAAAATGGCTCCCAACCAACACACAAGCAGCATCAGATGTAGCAAGGAAGTGACAGTGCTACTGAAGGCAGAGGACATATTAATGATGTCATTTTGCATTATCTCTTATAGCAGCTTTAGGATAAAATATTCACCCGCATCCATTTAAATTTAGAGTAAATATTTCTCCATTTTGTTAGGAGTTGCATGTGGGAAAGAAGAAGATATCAAATGGAAGAGCTTGATAGCCATCTGTGAGGCTAGCCCACAGGATGGGGATCCTGGGAAGAATGTCCAGATTCAACTTTAATGACGTTATAAAGCCCCTTATATACCCTGACAGAGAAATGATCACAGTGAGCTAATGAGGAAGTCAAAACCTGATTCCCAAGTGTGCCTGGCATAGTGGAGGTACGGATGATAATGGGAGGATTTACCTGTGGGGGTAACAGTCATTACGAATAGGTCATATGTCTCTTGGGGCATTCAAAAGAGGTTAGGAAGTTGGGTTACAGGTGAGATGTGCTGTTGCACACCCTCTAGTGTGCCAGAGGGGACTATGTAGATAAAAGGTTTTCCTTTATCTAAAACTCATCTCTCAACTTGCTTCTACACTCCATATCATTTCACTATAATTATGAATGATTCAGTACAGTTCTACTTACACTTAAGAATTGTTCAGTAGATTTCACGAGTCATAGATATAATTATCTATAGAATCTGAAATTCAACACAGTGCAGTGATAGTTCATGTAAAGAGTAAAATATTTTTAAGATAATAGAAATGGACCTTTGAGTATTTGGCTAATTATCATTTTTATCATTCTTTGGGTTCTTTGCTGTTCCCTGTAGATCTAAGTGAACACATTTTTATTATTATTTTTTTTAATCCTGAGAGTTTGGTTTTGGATTTCATCTATTTTATTTCATCTACTGTTTTAATGATGATGATTAATTCTTTTCTCTATAATTCATAAACTGTCAACTTATTTTGATTCTATTGCGTAAGTTTTTGAAATGGAAACAATTATATGCTGGCTTATTTTTTTTTTTTGAAAATTTTAATGATTTTTCATTTAATTGTCTTCCGTCTCCCAATTTTTTTTTATGTGTGAGGGTTGAGTTATTTTTTTATTCATATGTATTTCTACATTTTTGTCTAACTTTTCAATTTTTTCTCTCTTAAGTTCCATATGTTGAGTTAATCTATATTGCTGATTATATCTTTTTATAATATTTTGGGTTTGTTGGGTTACTGTACTTGAAAATTTATGTTTGATAACTTTCCAATGCATTATTTTATGACCATTTTGTTTCCCTATTTTCTGGAACTCCATTAGCATATACATATACATATCTGCTGTTTTTCCGCATATTTTTTAAAAAAATGTGTCCTTCAATTTACAAACTTTCGATTTTCTTTAATTTCAGTTACCTTTTTTTCCTGCTATCTTCCATTTACTATTACTCTTATGCACAGGGTTTTATTTTAATATATATTGTACTATTTGGTTATTTTTAAATTTCCATTTGCTTACTGCAGTTACCCAACAATTAATTAATTTTAAATGTATTTTCCTTTAACTTCTTAATTGCTAATGAATGCTATTTATGTCCCAACTCAGAGCCAGTTTTTATCGACTGCCTTTTACCTTAATTACGACCTAATGTTTCTTCTTATGTCTACCATTTGCTTGTTGGCTTGTTTTTCCTGTAAGCCAGACATTGTGAATGATGCTTAGAAACTCTTGATTTTACTATTCTGGGTTAAATGGAAGGTCTGTTGACTTTGACTGGACACCAGCTCAGGAACAGCTGAGGCAAGGACAGCTATTTTCTCTTCAACTTTCATCTTTTTATCCTCTTTAGGATCTTGATACCTTGTCCACTTTTGTGAGATTTTCCTACTTCCCACCCTCTGTCCTCTCATTTCACAACAGCTAAGGAAAATCTTTTTGTTTATAGCAACCTCATAACTTTCACTTTCCTTAAATTTCTCTGTTTTATACCCTGCAGACTCCCTGTGGCAAGTCATACAAATGCAAATATTTCATGATAAATTTTCCATTCTTTAGGAAGCATGTTTCATTCTAGGTTTTCTTTTTCCATTTCATTGCCTTTCAGTGCCTTTAGGTATTTGGATTTTTTTTAAATGCATTTTTCCACAGTTAATAATTGTTATCTGGAAACAGAACTCAAAGCCATACCTTTTCATTATGGAAAATGAATCATAATTGTGCTTTTGTCTCTCCTAAGACCTAAGAAAAAGAATCCTCAATGATTTCAGGCTAAACTGTGTTATATAAACAAACACATAATTAGAATATCACTAAACTAATGTGATTATAATTAATGTAGCACACCTGCAAAGTGATTACCTAAATCATTCTAAATTAAATGTCCTAGATACTTACATTTACCATTAACATAAAAATCAGAACTTCAATGAAGTAATATATTTTATATTTTGTTTGCAGAGAAAGAATGATTCATTTGAGTTTGGGAGTCCCAGAATAGTTATTATTGTGTGATAAACATTGGCAGTACCTCTAACTGTGCAATGAGTATGATTATTATTTCATATATAATTTGAAGTACTCATGAACTATTAAGAAAAATTGTTAGCGTTTACAGAAGCAAAAGAGAAATTGCTTACATAGTGTTTAACACCTTCCCAGAAGAGGAAAAATAGAGTTGAAGAATGATAGAAAAATGGTAATACTTACAGAGTTTGGACTTTCTCACAGCAATGCACAGTAAATCTATGATTTATATCTATTATTATCCTCAAACAATATTTTCTGATATAAAAAGCAAGAAAATCCCTCACTTAACAGTGACCTATTTTACCATTTCTTCCATTCCTGTTACTAAGCAACCAAAAGACCCCAAGAAAAAGGATTTGTAACACTTTTACATATATTATACACGTAATATACCCCAAATGTGCTCTATGTATTGAATAAAAAATAATGATTTTACGTTTTATAGGATTTACAGGATTTTAACAATACCATATACCAAGGTTTTCTATCACAATCTATTTTATAGGCAATTTTGCTTGAGGAAGAATTTTTTTCAAGTAAAACCAGTAGTTTTATTTATATTTTTAAGATTTTAAATGCACTATGACACTCTTCTCAAGTAGTAGGAGTACCCAGGGTCCAAAGTCCTTCTGCATTCTTTCTGATTATCGCCTGACATTAACCTTCTTGTCTTATACACACTGCCCAGGATATCCTCAATTATAATTTATTAATGTCACCTTTCTCCCCTTCAGTGTAGCTTCAAGTAATTAGGACCTTGGTGCCTGATACAAATCAGCTGAAATCTCCCACTTACCACTTTGTTACTCTATGATGGACACTTTAAATACAATCTATGTGTCAATATAATAGCCTCATTGGGTTTTATATTGTCATCTTTGCTTTTTCTGATAAGAGTAAATAATCTATACAAACTTAGAACACATCAAGAGAAAGGGCTATAGCTGAAATTATGAAATCCAGATACTAATGCTAGATCTAGGACTGGTTTTAATTTTGTCTTTAAAAAAAGTTCTGAGTGTCATAAAAAAATTCAGTTTTTCTCAGCTATCTGTAACATCTGCAGCATAAAAAATCTTTTATTAGTTCTTTAGTACTTAGAAGTGGCTAATGCCATCTTTAACTGTATGTAGCACATATTTTCCTCTACTTTAGAAAATTACGCAAGGGTGACATCCTGTCAAGAGTCACTTAGTGGGAGGACTACATTCTGAGAGACCGAGTAATTTCATCATGTGTGTGATAGAGTGAATGATGGACATTTAGATGGTATAGCCTACCTCACATCTTGGGAGCATCAGTATATACACAGCTTATCATCTACCAAATCGTCATTGCATGATGTCTGCCTTTCTGTGTAACTGATGCCAGGATGTCAGAAAACTAAGTATTTCAATTTTATGTTGAATTTTAGCAGTATTTTAACAGGTATCTTACAGTATTGATTCATAGTTATTCTAATGACTGATGACACGGTAAGGATCACTGATTTTTACCTTATTGCTGGGTTTTACTATGTTATCGGACTTATTCCAGTCTAATCACTACTCCTGATCCAATCCCACCCCATATTTGAGATAGAAGTAATTGATATCATGGCATTCTACCTCCATGACATATTTATCATTAGATGCTCATTTTTTCCCTTATAATTCTATGAATAATCTAACATTAACTTCGGATTTTATGATGTATTTAAATCCTAAGCTTTTCAAAGATTTTTGCACATCTCCTGCATCTTGAATTTTATATTTCCTCTGACTCTGGCTTCTACTGTTCTTAATGTTGTAGCTATATCACCCAATAATTTTTTGGACAGAAACTAAGCTACTATAACGAAGACACCTGCAGATTCATTGAGCCACAAAAGTTTCGTTCAACGTTATGTAATTGCCTTCATGAGTATCACTCACAGCTAAATGTATCTCTAATCTGTAGAACCTCTCAGTGATTTAAGATTCTGAGGTAGTTGCTAGCAAACATTACCTCTGGTCACCTTCCACTGGCCAACTAACTCTGACAGCAAGGAAGAGCAGAAATAAGGAACTCTTGGGATACTTTGTCCCAGTGTCTAAGAGGAGGGGAAAAAAAGAAACCCCTTGGTATGGATGCCTGTGTGCGAGCATCATGCGTTCATGTGTGCACACGTTGATCTCACCAAGGTCTCCCCATGACCATCTTTCTTACCATTCAGGAAAGACATAAGAAAAACTGATGGTTTATTGCTAATGATAAAATGAGAACTCTCTAGAAAAAAATTTTTGGAGACCTCGATGAACTTAAAAAAATTTTAAAAATTAAAATTTTTCTTAGAGATCAGGGGACATATAAAGAGTTTAGTCGGTATGTTCTAAGGAATGTTGTCAACATTTTGAAGATCTATAAAACCATCTAAATCCAAACTTTTCCAAAAGAACAACACACTCTGTATGAAAATCATTGCCGGATGAAGCACAATGAAATATAAGTAGAAGCAGTCTTCATATGATCTCTAATTTCACAACATGAATGGATAATTTCGAACAAAGTTGTCTGGTTTTAATTTAAAATAATTACAATTACAAATTTTCTTTGTAATGTTTTTTTTAACTAGGATTCCTTATATTTCCTTGTCCTTTTTTTTCCCTTCCCCTTATCCTCTGTGCCCTGACTTTTTATAAATGTCCACAAGTTTTTGAAAATATTATTCTTTATCATTCATGGTGTAAATCCTTGGCATTTGTTTTTGTCATTATGACTTGCCTTCCTTTAAAATTATCATCAGGGTGAAGATAGACAATCAGTTTCCATGATACTACTGTCCTCCCAACCACTGCTTTGGAACTCACATTTCTGTTCATATCAATGCATAATTTTATAGTCTTTGACTCTCCATCAATCTGTTCACCTCATTTTCCTGCCCTCCTAGATTCCCTTTCATGCAATAATAAATAGATTAATTAATTTACTTTTATATTTACTAAGTTGATGGAAATTTATATTTCCAAGTACTTAAAATTGTATTTGTGCCAAAAAGACAAAAATAACAGAGAACATTTATTTATGTAGGTGGTTTATTTTTTCATTATTGGTGTTCTCTCTCATTTATTTGTGTGTGTGTGAGAGAGAAAGAGAGAGAGTGTGTGTGCATTTAGGCATGTAGCAGAGTAATGGATATTATTTCTTCTAAGTGATATATTTTGTAAAGATTAACTTCATTTACTGTTAAAATATGAATACATTCAAATGTGAATTTAATGGGTTTTTAAGACTTACTTACTAATAATCTCATTAATATATTTAAATTTGTTGAGCAATATACTTAACACACTTGTAATGCAAATGCGCAAGTGGGATGTTTAATGTTTATTATATTCAGAGACAAAATACAGCTATTTCCCAAACCCATCTAATATAATAAAATTCACTTTTGCTCTGAGTAGTCACTTTTATTTTCTTTAATTTGAATGCAGTAAAAATTTCAATAAATTTCTTTCCATGAAAAGTCTCATCTTAACATTTCAAAAATTCCATGAGAAAAAGAATGCTTCTTATCTGTAGCCCTATAGATTTTAGACAACCTTTCAACAACTGTTGAATTACTAACCCAGCTGCTTGTGTATGGCAATATACTGTAAGTTAAGAAATATGTCTGCTCTGTTCTTATTGTCTTCTATTATTTCTATTTCAATCAAATATTATGCTGTTAGTTCACATGTCAGTATTTGAATGGCATTTGGGACTTATATTGAGTAAGAGATTTCAAATTCATCCTTCTTTCATCTGGTTCATATTTGGCAGATGTGATAATTAACTATTGTTATAGTAAAGACTTTTTTGAAGTGGTCAATTTCCCGGATGTTTCCATTTTACTTGGCAGTTTTGACAATATCTATGCTATTTTCCTCAGTGAGAATTCCAGTTTTTTGTCTCTTATTACCATTATCATTCTTATACCCAATGTGATCACATGCTAAATGATGTGTTTCCTCTTCTCAAATCTTATTATTTCTACTTTGTTAAGAACTCTCTTTTATTCCTGAGCATATAAAACTCTCTTTGCAGTCTTCTAATACAGGTGTCCAGTTTATTTTGAAATTGTTTGTTCATGTGATAACTAGCAGTCTGCATATTTTCTACATTCTCCAACTTAAAAAAAAAAGTCATCCCCAAAAGACTTGCTAGGCATGTGACTAACTTCAAACTTCATGTTTATATTTTATAATTTTACTTCTAACATTTTTACTTCCAGCTATTTTTCTTTCACTTCAATTCCTGAAATAATGAACATTGATATTTTGAATTATGAGATTTCTGAAGCATATGGGTTTTTCACATCAGTTCCATAATATTCTTTGAACTTCTCTCATGCCTTGCTTAAGCTGAGCTCATTTCCAGTCTACTGTGGCATAAAATTTAGGTTTCTGATTTAGAGAATTGGCTTTTTTTTTGATTCAGCTTTAAATTTTTTTTATTTATTGGCCAAACCCAACCAGAGATAATCCCTTCTGGTTATTTGACATTGATTAGTTTATTTTCTGGCCTGGCAGAATAAACTCAGGGAGAATTTTTATGTCTGCTTCAATTTCACTGCTTGTGATCAGATTATTTAGACTCTCTATTTCTTCTTCGTTCAATTTTGGGTAGTTGTATTTTTCCAGGAATCTGTTCATTTCATCCAGGTTGTTGTATTTGCTTCCATATAGATGTTCATAGTAGTTTCTGATTATCTTTTGGATTTCTTTTGTGTCTGTGGTGATTTTTCCTTTCTTGTTTGTGATTCTATTTACTTGGGTCTTTTCTCTTATTTTCTTTGTGAGCTTTGCAAGGGGTTTATCAATTTTATTTATTTTTTCAAAGAACCAGCTCTTAGTTTTGTTGATTTTCTGGATAGTCTTTTTGGTCTCTATGTTATTTATTTCTTCTTTTATTTTTATTATTTGTTTTCTATTGGGCTTTGGCTTTTCCTGTTGTTCTTTTTCTAATTTTTCAAGTTGGGATATGAGGTTTTTTCTTTGGATATTTTCTTGATTTTTGATATGGGCCTGTATTGCTATGAACCTTCCTCTTAGATATGCTTTTGCTGAGTCCCAGACATTTTGGAATGTTGTGTCATCTTTGTCATTTTTTTCGAGGTAGGTTTTAATTTCTTCTTTAATTTCTTCAGTTACCCATTCTTCCTTTTGTAGTATATTGTTCAGTCTCCATTATTGGACACTCTTCTTGCTTTTTCTTCATTGTTAATTTCTAGTTTGATGCCTTTATGATCAGAGAAACAAGTTGGTGTAATTTTGAATTTTGTGTATTGTTCAGGTTTTCCTTGTGTCCTAATATATGGTCAATTTTAGAGAAGGATCCATGTGCATTTGAAAAGAAGGTGTATTCCCTTTTTATGGGGTGTACTGTCCTGTAGATGTCTTAATTAGGTCCATTTGGTCTAGGTCTTCCTTTAGAGCTTTTGTGTCCTTGTTTATTTTTTTATTTTACTGATCTGTCTTTTGGTGAGAGTAGGTGTTAAAGTCTCCTACAACATATGTGTTTTGACCAATATTTGTTTTCAGTTCTGCTAGTAGCTGTCTTATGAATCTTGGTGCTCCCTCATTAGGTGGATATATGTTGATAATTGTTAAGTCTTTTTGGTGAGCTGAACCATGTACCATTAGGTCGTGTCTGTCTTTATCCTTTGTCACTTTTTTTATTCTGAAGTCTGCTTTATCTGCTATAAAAATGACTACCCCTGCCTTTTACTTGGAACCATTTGCTTGTAGAATTGTTCTCCATCCTTTCACCTTTAGTCTATGCTTATCTTTAGGGACTAGATGTGTTTCTTGGAGATGGCGGAATGTTGGGTTCTGTCTTTTGATCCAGTCTGCAACTCTATGTCTTTTGACTGATGAATTTAGACCATTGACATTTAGAGTGACTATTGATGTGTGGGGTTCTAGTGTTGGTTTTCTAGAGGTCATTTTGAGGATCTGCTTTGGTTTCTTGTTATGTATATTCTATTTATTCATCTAAGGGTTTTGGTCCTGATATTCTTCCAATATTCTTCCAATATTTTTTGGAGTGGGGTTTTGGTGATAGCAAATTTTTAGAGACTTTGTTTGTCTGAGAATGTTCTAATTTTTCCTTCATAGAGGAAGGACAGCTTTGCAGGGTAGAGTATTCTTGGCTGGCATTTTTTGTCTTGGAGTTTTTTGAATAAGAGGCTCCATTCTCTTCTTGCATGGAGTGTCTCTTCAGAGAAGTCTGAGGTCAGTCTAATAGGTTTTCCTTTGTAGGTTATCTGTTTCCTCTCTCTAGTCATTCTCATTATTTTTTCTTTATCTTGAACTCTTGGGAGTTTTACAATTAAGTGTCATGCTGTGGTTTTTCTTTCATTAAAGTTGTTGGTGTCCTTTTTGCTTCCTGCATGTCTATTTTCATTTCATTCTTCAACTTTGGGAAATTCTCTTCTATTATTGCTTTAAAAAGCCTATCATTTCCTATGTCTTTCTCTTCTCCTTCTGGGATCCCAATTACTCTTATATTTCCTTTCTTTAGGGTATCTGATAGTTCTCTGATTATTTCCACTGTCTTCTTGTTCTGTTTATCACTGTTTTTCTCTCAGTTTTCTGTATTTCTGTGTCCTCCAGTGTGCTGATTTCATTCTCCAGTTTCTTCCATTCTGCTTTCATGGCCTTTCCCAGTATTTTTAAGGTCTTCTATGGCTCCTCTTATATACTGCACCTCCTTTTTCTTATTTAGGGTTTCAATCTCATTCTTCTGTACGCCAATGATGATGTTCATTTTGCTACATTCCTTTTTATATTTTTCTACTTCTCTTAGTTCATTGATTGCTTTTATTATCTTGTGTCTGAATTCTTTATCAGATATAAAGGGCATTTCTTTGATTTTGTCCATGTTGGTTTCTGGGGGTTGTTTATCCTTTGGAAATGGATTATTTCCCTTTGGGCTCACTAGAGTATTTGTATTTTTCTTCCTTCCTGTGTTTTCCCTTCGGGTTTGCTCCACATATTGAGCAATGACTGCTCTGGTATTGGTTGGCATGTTGAAGTATATCAGTCTGTGGTGATTTCTACCCTTGTGCCTGTATAATTTATTGCTTCTGTTGGCTGTTTATGGGGGTGAATTCCTTCCCTTTGTTTCTGGGCTGTGTGTTCTGTGTTTTATTTTTGTACTCTCTGTCTAGTATTCTAATTGTTGAGATTACTATCTGGGCCTGTGCCAATAGGCCCCCAGAAATCTCTCACCTGGAGTTTGCAACAATGCCCCAACCAGCTGTGGGAGCAGTGGAAAGAGTTCCTCAGTACCCCAGCCGCCACACCCCAGGAGGGAGCTGCTGCATGCACAATCCTTGGAGCGTTTTGTTAGAGTGCACAGAAGAAGTGGCCAAGAAGTCTCTCACCTAGAGTTTGCAACAATGCCTGACTGGCTGTGGGAACCGCGGAAGGAACACTTGGTATTTTTATTAGATGTTCTGAAGTGTATAACTGTCATTTTGCTTTTAATTTGCATCTCCTAAATGACTAATGAAATGAGATGTCTTTTCATGTATCATTGGGCAACTGGCTGTTCTCCCTTTTATGCAACAATTAATACATTTTTAACCTTTACTAAACACATAACTTTATCTTATTAATGTTTAGGGGTTCTCCTTGTATTAAAGGAAATAAGTCTTTTGTCAGATAATGGTATTACAAATACCTTTTTTTTTTTCACAATTAGGTTTATTTTATTCCATTAAGGGAAAATTTGATGGCAAAGTTCTAATCATTAATAGAGACAGTGCTATCACTTTTCCTTTTATAGTTAATGCTTTCTTATTGCTGTTGTTTTCCTATTTGAGAAATCTTTGCTTAACATCTGCCATCATGATATTCTTATATGTTTGCTTCTGAAAGTTTATTGCTTTATCTGTCAACGTTTATATTTTACAATACAACTAAAATTGACATTTGTAAATGTTGTACTTTAGGAATCTAATCCCCAACCCACCAAGGATCCAGTTTACCCAGCATTAAGAAGATTAAGAAGTCTATTATTTTCTCACTGAAAAGTGGTATTATGTTATAGATAAATTGAGGATTTTCTCTTTATTCCATATTAGTAATTTCTTACATAATTTCCCTCTTTAATATTTATTTAGGTAGTAGATTCTTAAATTGTTTAGCTTTTTCATTTCTATTAAGTGAAGAGGGTTAAGTTGTCTGTTTATTTTTATGCATTTGTTTACATTCTTTTATCAAGTTTTGATTTGTATATATTTTATATTATTTTAGGTTACATACAGATTTGGACTTGTGATTTCTTTCTTTACTTATACTCAGAATAAGATAAATTAGCATTTTATTAGGTTGTCTATAATCCTTAGTGAAATATATGCATACACATGTGTGTATATCTGAGAAAATAAGTTAATGAACAGTTTTTCTATTTATCAGAATTGGTATCTTCTGTGCTCAGAACACAAACATTATACTCCAAATTTTTGGATTACAATTTTAAGCTAGGTTGAGTTGGGTATTTATATTATGAAGTATTGAAAGCATTCTACATGGAATATTTTATTGAAATATATTAATGTAAATGTTATGAGTTGATGACTTTATATTTAGATGCATTGTGGGTCTGAAACAAGAGATCACAGCTTGTCAAGATGCAGTAATCACTAACTCTTCTCTTTACAGAAATCATTATTTCTCTAAAATCAAAAAAAGAACAGTCTTTTAGGGGATAATAGGAATCATATACTTGAGTTGAGTAATTAGAGTCTCAAACTTAACAGAGTTACTGCAACCCTCTGGTGGTTATGTATAAATATACATGATTTTAAAGAGCATATTAAAAGCATTAGCTAGAGAAGACGGAATGAACATGGAAGACTGTTTGGATAAACCAGTTCTTGTAAAAGCTTTAAGGTGGAAAGTTATAAATTGTCATCATCTGTAATGCTCAACATACTCAAAGTTCACTTAGGATCAGGCTTATCATCAAGGAAGAGGCAATAATTCATCAATTAAGCCTTCAGTGGCTAAACTATGGCAATATAAGTAACAAGAAGTCAGTGAGTGATTGATTATCACTAGATAGGAAATAGAGCTATCATGCCCTACTGAAAGATCATAACTAGATAAATTATAAAAGTCAATTAGCATAATCAGAAAAACAAACTTTTGAAAGTCTGAATAGCTATATAAACTTTTACTACAAATAGTTAGAAAGGATTGATGACAAAATTATGTGGAAATGGTGGGCTATGGGAGGAAAGTATTTAACATCAAAGAAAAAATATTTGGGACATCTTTCATTTGAGAAGTCACTGTAGTGTTTAAAGAATAGAGAGAGTATGAAGCCTGGTAGATGGAAATGAAAGTAAAGGTTTAGTCCTTAAGAAATTCTTTTAGGGAGCAGTGACTTTGAATACATGGACTTTCAGATGCTATTAACAGATTTCAGATATTCTCAAACTTATTAAATATTTAAGTTTGGAAGTCAGACAATCCAATTTTAAAGTTTAGAAAGATATATGTGGCTACATCTTTGGAAGGAAATGAAAAGGAAACAATAAAAATACCAGTTCCTGGGCTCTTAAAATAATTTAGTGGTGAGAAATGATGATATCATTCACTTCATGGTCTTGATCAGGTTACTAATGGTGAAAATCGGTGGAAGTGAGTGAATTAGGGGCATATTTCATGGTAGATCCAATGGGATACAAGGTCCCAGTGTGGGGATGATATGAGTCAGCTATCAGAAGCATTTCTAGGAGTTTTCCTTTAACAACTGGATCATAAGTTTCCATGGAGGAAGAGTGGTTTCTTAAAACTTGGGGCAGGGCAATGCTTGAAGGATCAGATTAAACTCCTTAAAGAAAGACTAATGTTTGAACATAATGATGAAAAATTCAAAGGTTGATAACTAGCTTTAGAATCAGAATTTAAGGATCCCAATTATGGCAGGTTTGCTATTAAATAATAACACTCTATGTACTGAGTTTTGGCTGTGTAATTTTTTGCCGAGCTGAGGATGCTTTTGGTGAGAGCAACTATTTAATAAGTACTGATTAATTTTATGTGAGTAAAATGCTGTATGTACTGGCTGTTGAAAATTATACAAATGAAATGTGGTATTTACCCCCTCCTTCCTTCTATTCAAAGGACATAGTAATGATCATATCTTGAGGGTACATATAAAACAGCAACCTAGGTAATGCTGATGGAACAAAGACATATATCTGAATCCAATTTTTTCTTACTTATAAAAACCCACTCTGTATTTTAACAAGTACTTCTTGAAATAGATGAAAGTTATTGAGTTTGCATGGACTTTCTAGGAGAGATGTTACAGATTTAATCAGATTTTAAAAGATCCCAACATGATTAATTATTGTTGCTATAAATACTTTGAAAATTATGTTGGGAAGTAAAAATCCATTCGGATCTAGGTAATTGAAACTGTAAAGTTCTCTGTGGACCAGGGAAAAACAAAAATAACACAGCAGCAACTAAAACTTCTTGAAATGTAATCTTTTCTTCTCTAATTTACTGTAGCAATGTGTAATTAGCTTTGGTTTTCATGTTAGTAAATACAAAATCAACAGACCTTCTTCTTCTGGACACAGACGCCTGCTTAATGAATTTGGAACTGGCATCGCCACAGGTGCAGAGTCTAGGAATGCTTAATTGCTTGTTCTTGCAAAACCCTGGCACACGAAAGCCAATATGTTTTACTTGCATATGTCACTTGGAGAATCTTGCTTATTCAGGCAAGGTCCATATTTCTCCCACCTGTGCATGTCAACATGTCATGACAATGATTTTGTCCTGGGCATTGAAAGCTGTAACAGAGCTTGTCTATTATAAGAAAATGACAAGATTGAAGTGAAATTTTTCTCTGGAATTGCTTATATATTAACAACAAAAAAAGGTCTTCATATACAAAGCCAACACCAGACGCTTAGCTTTTTATGACTGAGTCTGCTTGTCAACCTACTAAAATTACAGAGCCGAGATATCTCTACTATCTTCCTATGCATAGATGTACAGCAAAATATGTAGCAGACACATTAGTGTGACAATTGGAATGCTATTACTCAATGGACTTATGTTACAGATAAGTAAGCTATTTTTTTCCCCTGAGAGTTTTTCATTCATGATGTAGAAATATGTTCACTTTGTCTGCTTTTGAATATCTCTCTACCACCACCCATACTGAACACCCTACTTTTGGATTACCTGGGCATTTATTACATATGGTTATTTATTTTATGCATTTATGCAAAGTATGAATATCAAATTATGTTAGATGAGTTTCTTTTCTCATCATGTGTCATGAGTTGAATTGTATCCACCTCAGAACTCTTAAGGTCAGGTCCTCCCAATGTGACTGTATTTGCAAGTAGCATAATTGGAGATACAATTTTTAATGAAGTCACAGTGCAGCTTGTGCTTCTAATGCAGTAAAATGGACCCCCAAAAAAGGAGGCATTCATGTTAGGAGTCCCATGGAGGAAAAAAAGAAGAATGAGGTGAAAGAGGTTGATAGTGATCTTTGAGGCCAGCTCGAAGATTAGGGATTTTGGAAGCTTGTTCAAATCTGCCTTTATTGTGAACTTGGAACTTATACCTTGGTGAAGAATGATCACAATGGGGTAATAAGGAAGGAAAAAATCCAGGATCCCATGACATGTGACATATGGCAGGAGGATGGATGATACAGGAAAAATACCTTTGGGGGGTAAACACTTTTGTCATTCCAGGGATATGTCTCTTGTGTCTTTTCAATGGGACATTCCTAGGAGGTTAGGGGATTGTTGTCACAGCTAAGAGACTTTCTGGTAACCACTCTAGTGTGCCACAGAGGATGAGGAAGGTAAAGGTGTTCCATTATCTAAAGCTTATCTCTTAATCTGTGTCCACACCCCACACAGTCAGACAACACATGGCCACAACAAGAAAACCATGTAGAAATAAAGGTTGAGATGAAAATTATGCCTCTGGCCGTCAAGACCAGTCTGTCAGCAGAGCATCAGGAGCTGGGAGACAGGCCTGGGTAAAAGTTTCCCAACAGACCTCAGAAGGCACCAACCCAGGTGAATCTTTATCTTGGAAATCTAGCCTCTCTGCTTCCACATTTCTCATGTCTAAGTCACCCTGTTTGTGGTATGTAGTGAAATTAAACCTAGCACATTAATAGACTACCATTTTTAAACATTATTTTTCATTCACTCTGTAGCTCCTGTAGCTATTCTGGGTGAGCATGCCTATCCCCACTTTCATGCCTCTTGCTTCTACTATTGATAGTCTAAACACTCTTGATGAGCCATCTTGCTGCCAATGTTCTCCTGTTACTTCAATTTATCTTCTGCTTTGCTTCTATCCTCCAAACTGAGGGAATAATATTCGGATTTGTAGGTCCAATTTTTGGTTCAGTTTTCCAGTGTGGATTCAAGTTCATCTATTGAAGTCCTCTGAATTTGCTCTAAGTCATCTTTAACTAATCATCTCTGCAGCTTTTCCCTTAGCTGATCTCTGATGAAGTTTACAGCTTATGATTTATGTAATGCACAAATGATTGAAAATATTTAGAATTTTAAAAATGTCTATTATTTTTGGAGAGGTGCTTTTTGGATGGACAGGTAGAAATATAAATTTGATGACAATTGAGGTGAGTACTGCTTTTTGACTCTGTTTAGATCTCTCACAGTTTTCCGCCTGGTGTGGTGGTACAACAACTGTAATGTAATCCAAGCTAACTGGGAGGCTGAACCTAGGAATCACTTGAGTCTGCAGGTTCAGGACTACCCCAGGCAGTCCTGAACGAGACCTAGTCTATATAGAAAATAAAATAACTCTCACAGTTTCCCTTGGAGAGATAAATTTTGTGCAACCTGAGATGAAACTTTCAGGTACATCCTTGGGATATCTATCTATCTGTCTGTCTGTCTATCTGTCTGTCTATCTATCTATCTATCTATCTATCTATCTATCTATCTATCTATCTATCTATCTATCTATCTATCTATCTATCTATCTATCTATCTATCTATCTATCTATCTATCTATCTATCTATCTATCTATCTATCTATCTATCTATCTATCTATCTATCTATCTATCTATCTTCTTTCTCTATCTTTTTATTACTTTGCAAAGAAGGTGAGGCTGTTTAAAAATGTTAACAATAATATTAATTCAGAATACTGGTACAGCCTGTGAATCCAGAATTTTCAGTGGTTTTATGAAAGAAAACTTGGTGTGTGGTCATTTTAAAAACCACATTTTTAAACTAAACTTACAGCTCCAAGGATATATCTTTTTTATACTTATTTATTGTCAGTTTAATGTTGAGAGGCTGTAAAGCAAATATGTTTATTTCCTTGAAATAGAAATATCCAAGGTCAATTTCTTTTTAATACTTTTTACTTCCTGCTACCAAGAAACAAAATCAATCATATTGCATAACAAATTTGTTTTTATGCCTTACACTCATGCTGAATTCTATATATTAAGAGTACTGATGGTAAAGATAAAAAAGGAAACAATTTCCAGTATTTTTCTTTATTGTAAATAACTTTCTATATTAAATATTACGAACTAATCAACTTTCATGATGATTATTACTCAAAATCTTAATATACTATATGAAATACACTATACTAGGCACATCACCTATAACAAAGATGATAATTTTTTACCCTGTTGTACTTTAAATATTTTTAATAGGGCACATTGTTCTTAATTGTATGAAATATATATTGATCTCTAGGGGATTTTGTTAACCAAGGTAAATTGAAGGGAGACAGAATGATATAGGTAAATAGATAATAATGGCAACAGTATTCTAGAATTAATTTATGTGAATAAGAGACCCTAAAACATCTCTAGGGAATGGTGACCATTATGTATATCATCCTTTTAAAGTTCTTTTTACAGAACTTTCATAGAATGAGGTAATATTTCCCTAAATTCATCATTCTATAAGTGTTCTCCAACTTAACAAAAACACTAGATCTTTATCAGAATGACTATAGTTTTAGTCATTGAGAAATTACTGTGTGGATATTAATCTGTATTTAGCCACTATTATATCTTTGAAGAATCAAAGGAATATTTTGACCCCATTTTTCATGTACATTAAATGCATCGTATTTGTGTATGTTGTATAGATGTGAATATTCCTAAGGAAAGATACTAACAGTACACTTTCCAGTGAGAGAATATGCAATATTAAGTATCTTTTGTATCTGCAAACAGAGTATTCTCAAATTGAAGAGATGTCCTTTAGATCTTTAGTAGATGGTTAAATCAAAAATCATATTCAATATATTTTGCACAATCATCATGTTTTGGGTTAAATACACCTAAATGAGAGGTAAAGTTTAATTCCTGAGAGTTGGCTACATCAGTAATTCAGTGACATGCATTTCTTTGTATCTCTAAACTAGGTCAATCTTTACTAAGTACAAATGGCCTTTGAGTTAATCCAAAGTAGTTTCCACTTTATATGTGGGTTTTATAGGAAACCACTGAGGATTTTCTTATCTCAGGTACATGTGCCTTGTTGAATAAAAGTACTTAAAAAAATCCTAAGCTCTTGCTGTAGCTTACGTTCTTCATTAATGTGGTTGCCATGTTTTTCTAAGGTCAGTGATGAACTGAGACCAATTTATCCTCCTTTACTTTAGAGTAAAATAACCTAGTAGGGAATATAGTTGAGAGAAGGGGAATGGAGAGGTCAGTAAATCTGGAAAAGGAGGATAGTATGGTGAGGAATAGATTTAGACTTTTAGGGGTGATAGTACAATTACACGTTGGTTCTCAACAATCAACACTTGACTCATAATGATAGAATACAATGATACAATGATGATACAGTACAATGTATCACCAATAGAGACAGAGAGGGGGGAGGGAAGGAGAGGGGGGAGAGAGAATTTACAAGTTTACCTTGGAGAAAAATGTCTCCTTCAGGACAAACTACCTGGGGTCATTGTGTGATGACAGGAGTGGAGTGGTGGACGTGGAGACTGATTTCTTCTCGGAAAAAAAATTCGGAAGGATGAAATTTTATCTTAAAGTATGGAGTTGAAAACATTTACAGAGAAATTGAAGGTATGGAAAATATTTTAATTATGGAGCATAAAGTGCAAAGATGAAAATCTTTGATTTGTTAGATAAAGAAATTTTAGTAGGTTGAGGATAAAATTCACAAAGAGATAAAAGTCACCAAGAAAATATTTTAATTATGGAGCATAAAGTGTAAAGACGAAAATCTATGATTTGGTAGATAAAGAAAATTTAGGTAGGTTGAGGATAAAAGTCACAAAGATAAAGAAATTTTAGGTAGGTTGAGGATAAAAGTCACAAAGAGGGAAGGGGGATGGGTCAGGAATAGATTAAATAGGAAATTGAAGGAGTGATGTTTCCTTGTAGATTGGTGAGAATTTACACATTACAGAATTTAAATAAGGTCTATCGGTTGGTCTTGTGACATGGAATTAGGTGTTCTGTTCAACCAGGCCCACTGTGGTCAGTAATAATGATTACAGGTAGATGCAAACTAATAACACTAAGGCTTGAACATACAAATTTATTTTTGAGAATAAATAAATAGAAATTTGGTTCCTAACATGATTTCTACAGAACAACATTCAAATATCCAAAATCTGAGCTACCTTCCTCTAGTGGAAATGTGGTTCTCACTGTTGTTACTATGGAAATTAATTAGAAAAGAAAGCAAGCAGAACCATAGCTCAGAAGTCTAGGGGACATCACTGCTGGATATAGTTACAGTTTGGGGGGATGATGGAGCGATTGGAAGAGAAGAGAGACTTTTTTATGTGGAACTATAGAAGGTCAGGAACCTTGAGAAGGTTGTCAGCACAAGTAAATCTTTGATTGTCTTGATTGATATCAACCTGATTTGCAATATGACTTATAAATACCATATGGGTCTTTCTTTTTTTAATCCTTATTAATTTTTTTCACTTTTTCTCATTGATCTTGACCACCTGAGGGAATTTAAACATGTTTCTTTGCACACTTTAGACAAAGATTTCACACCTACATTCTAATAACAAACATGTCAGAATGTGTACCTTCCTATAATATTTTGTTCTTTTTTTTTTTAAGTTTGAAACCCAATTTGTACTCCATTGCTTTACTTTTCTTAAAATTATTAGGTTTCTGTATTGAATAGGTTCTCTATTTCTCTACAACCATGCCTTTCCTCAATGGGATAGGAATTATTTGAAGGGATATGAAGCTATCTCCATGAGTAAAAGAGACGGTTACCCTTCCCTCATCCCAGGCCTGTGATTTAACTGACAGACTCAATCCTGGCAAATGGTCACATCCCTCTGTAGTTTCAAAGTGAAGACAGAGACACAGATCATGCAAGTGAAGTATCTTATAAAGGTTACATCTCCCTTTCCCTCTTTTCAATTGCCATGAACGTCAGATCATCTCTGAGCTTTGATTTGCACTGCTGGAATGTTTCAGTACAGAAATCACTGCAGGTAGCTCAGCAGGATGCTACTGTGAATGGGAAACTGCACAAAAAGGCAATCAGCAGCAACATTGAGGACTTTAGGTGGTAGACAACTTTCATAAAATGGTTTTGAAGTAGTGTGCAATAGCACAGCCACTGAGTCCAAGTAACTTGAATGCTAAATCACAGACAGCTGCGTCCAGATCTCCCTCATTGTTTCGTTCATGAATAAATACACACAGCAATAAACTACTGTAAATAAAATTAATCACATATGCTTCTGCACATAATAGGAGCCTGCTGAAAGTCAGGCTGTTTTGAGTATATGGATCTGTTGATACAGTCTTTGTGTGTAAACACTCACAGATGGGCACTTTTCCTCTATTAAAAACACCTGCAAAAGATTACTGGAAAAGTTTCAGAAAAACCTTGAATCATTTCAAAATTTGTTTTACACCACCTGGTGATTGATGACTCTTGCTGCATTTTTCGTTAGAAAACTACACTAGAACCTAATGGTTAGTTGAACTGGTTCAAAAGGTCATACTGTTCTGTTTTTTCTTCATTTTTCCTTTACGTATTTATTTCTCCCTTTCTTAGTCATTCACTACCTGCTCTATAGAAAGAACTCAGCAGTAAGTGAAGAGAAGAGTTTGCTCAGAATATAAAGAATATAAGTCATCTCTTTATTTTCATCCTATATAGTTACATTGTCTTCCTTCTGATGAGAATGTTTAAGATATACTTTCTTGGCAATCTTCAAAAATGCAATATGTTATTACTAACTATAGCAATAATCACTGCAGTGTGTTCTGCCATGTGACTTTATTTTATAACTGGACATTTACATCTATTCACCCAACATTTATATCCATATCTGGCAATTACCAAAGAGTTCTTTGTATCTGTCAGTTTGGATTTTGTTCTTTTTAGTTTATTTGTTTTAGATTCTGCATAAAAGTGAGATCATAAAGTATCAGTTTTAGTCTGATTTGTTTTGTTTATTAATCACTCCATCCATGTTGTCCCAAATAGCTTTTATTTCTCTTTTCTCATCCCTGCAAAATACTCTATTGTATCTATTCTTTGTCACCTCCTGTTACCCTATCATCCATAATGGACCCTTAGGTTGTTTTCATATCTCAAATCTTATGGATAATACTGATGTGAACATGAAAGAATGCATATATTTTCCCCTTTGGTGTTTCTGTTTGCTATACATAAATACACAGAAATGGAATTATTGGATCACGTGGTGGTTCTATTTCTAGATATTTGGGGAAACTCCAAACTATTTTTTCAAAGTGGTTGCAACAATTTTCATTATACCACCAGTGCCCATCACTCTATTTTCTCTACTTCCTCATCAATCCTGTTTATGGGATCTATTTTCCATAGTAGTCATTGCAGTGGGTGTGAAGTGAGATAATCCATTGTAGTTCTGAATTGTATTTTCCTGATTAGTGACCCTCAAGTGATTCTGCCTGATTACAAAATCACATCAACTTTCTTGATGAAGAGAATTAAGTGGTGGGTAACATTTATCAATCACTTTTATCATTTCCATTTATTATGATTTCAGACTCAGTCTTCTCTATTTTGAGACCAGGTTTTCCTTCTCCTTAGAATGCCAGTTGTACTTAAAAGAGGGGAGGGGGGCTTCCTTATCCTTACTTCCACTCTCTTCCTCATACATCTACTTACCTATGATTAACGTCTATCTCAAGTTCCACTCTGGTCCTATCATAAATTCTTAAATTTTTCTTCTATTCCTATATACAAAAAAGACCCAAGAACTGAAATTCCAAAGTTGTTATGATGGTTGCCAAGTGCAAAATAAAATTGGACAGACAACACATTCATGAGATAATATTCCTTCTCTTAAAATGTATTTTCAAGTATTTTGTAAGTGCAGATTTACCTGAACTATGCTGGAGCTAAATCATATTTAATAGATCTTTTCCATCCTCCCTTTCTCTGAATTTGTTTGGCAGAACAGAAAATGAATAAATATGGTTGTGTTTTTATTTTATTGATCATATTTGGTGTTCCTAATATACTCCTTGAAAATGTGTCAAGTTAAGAGGGATGATGGCACATTCTTAAACCTCTAGAGTATATATTATTGGGTGAAAGAACCATGAATAAATATTACTGAAAGTCAAGGTGCATTCTTATTTAATGGATACAAATTATAGTTTGTCTTCCACCAGGGAAAACATAAAGGACAAATGAAAACTTGTAATTTATTATATGATTAGCAAAAAGATTTACACTAGTAAATGTCAATTACATCTCTAATTTGTATGGTGATAAGTTCATTGTGATTCTCAAAATAAACAATAAAAATGCTATTAATTATAGCTATAATCATGCTATACATATTAATAATGGCATAAATGTTTAAAAATTGATGCTAAAATGAGCATAACTACAATAATAACCTCTTCTGAATTAGGAAGTAACAAAATATCTTTCAAAAATAAGTGTCTAAGGAATTTTTATCTGAATAAAATTTTCTCATAATTATCTTGAAAGTTTTTTCATTGAATTCTTATAGATTAAGAATCCTAATTAATTGTAAGCTGTTTAGATTTAGTTACACACATCTTATTTTCTACAAATGGCTCAAATATCAAATACATGAAATTACAAAGAAGGAGTTTTACCTTAATTGCTACTTTTCACAAAGCAACAAACTGAATTATAAACAAGATAGCAAGGAAAATTCTTTCTGAAGATGGAGAAGAAAATCTGGAAAGTATATTCTGGTTACAGAAGTGACCATATAAACAATTATGAAATTTTCCCAATTGCGTTCCATAATTTTGATCCCAAACAACAATTCTGGTAGTTACTGTGCCACATATATATTCAGATATGTGTGAGGACAGAGTTCTAGATATGTTACTTGTATTGCTCAGAATTGTGCAGATAGAAAACTACTGGGGTAGGCATTCTTCCCTGCCAATTTAACATTAGATGCAACACACTTTTTTTTTTCCAGAAGGATAGAGATGGCTCAATATAAAGTAATGAACCATTGGCAGATGTGACCCATTTGGGAGTTAATTTCTGGAAAGAAATTTCCAGAAATTCTTCTACAGAAACCAGGTGGGTTGGAGATAAGGCAGAGAACCAACTATATAACATACTAGATCTATGACTCTGGTAATTTTTTAGTCCTGAATATTTCACATTCAATAACATGCATTCATATTTATGTACTATAGATACAGGGTGTAAACTACTAGTTGATTGTTTAAGCATTAAAATAGTAATGGAAGGAAACTTTCTAGTTTTCAAGGATGTTTTACAGAAGCATTGTACATCAGAGTAAAACCAACAGTATCATAACCCATTCAGAGAGGGATGTATATGGACAGAGTCCAAATAAGAAATCATTGGAAGCATGTTTATGAAATCATCAAATTAGACCTTATAAAACTCAGCAGACTCACAATTTTACAATGTCACAATTCTTATCTGTCATCACGCATTGCACAGTAATATTATCCCCTGGCATCAAAGACCAAAAGTAAAAATGTTATTCTGACAATGCCCCTGTTAAAAGAATGACAAAATGAAATAGAGTAGTAGAATATTTGGCAATACTCACCTCTGATATGATGTTTTCAGAGTCTAGAATCCAAGACCTGGTCCAAAAACCTAACAGGAGGGAAGAAACTTCAAAAATAAAAAAATCGGGGTGGGATTAATAAAAAAATAAAAATAATCATGTCAGTTAAAATATAAAATTCCTATCAAGAATATAAGGGGATAATTTTTTATTAAACTTTTCTTTCTTGTTGTTGCGTGTTTGATATCCCCCCTCATGGGTCTTTCCCATAAATCTCCCACCACCACAACCTCCATGAACCTTCACCATCTTTCCTTGTGTTTTCTCAGGCTACTCTTTGAATCCATCCCTCCCCCTCCCCCTTGCTATGCCCCAGATCTGTGGTTTGCCTGACAGTTTTGTCTCTTTTTCTTTCTTTGTTCAGTTTCCCTATACTCTTCCTGTAAGTGAAACCATCTGATATTTTTCTTTTCTGTTCTGACTTCTTCACTGAGCATAATCCCTTTTAACTTCATCCATGTTGCTACAGATGGCATGTGTCCATCCTTTTTCATTGCCAAGTAATGTTCCATCACACATATGTAGCACATTGTCTTGATCTGTTCATCTGTTTATTGGCATTTATGTTGTTTCCATACCTTGGCAATGGTAAATAAGGGGGATAATACTGAAGAAAGACATATCCAAACCATGGAGTGCATGTGGAAAATGAAAGGGCATGAGATATATGATTTTTGCTTGAACGAATACTTGAAAAATCATTTGTCCTAAAACTCAAAAAAAAAAAAAAAAAAAGGAACTTCCTTTCCCATCCATGGACCAGGGATTCCCAGTATGTTTTGTTCCTCTCATTTTCTCTCTTATAGCCTTTTTTTATAGCTATTCTTCCAAATACATTTGCCTCTTTGTGCTCAAAATAAGCAAGCTACAACAACAAAAAGGAAGTGCCATCTTTTGAGTTTCAGCTACATATTTGTTACTGGACATGAGGCGTGGTGTAAACATAGAATCCTTCTTTATTGTATTTTCATTTACTGGAAAAAACAGGTTATATTATTTTGAAAATAAAATAAGTTTGAAAACTAAGAAATCTCTCTAAGCATAGTCCTCAGTATACCATGTAGTAGATAGTATTTGCATTTGGGGGTGGAAAGAAATCCAACTTGGTATTTACCTCGATGATAACTTTAAAATTGAAATACATTGACCTTCTTTATGAATTGTTCAACTTCTAGTGCTGAAAAAAATATATATCCCAAGAAATTAAATATTATAAGGGAAATATCAAAATTAACATTTTCATGCTGACATTTAAAATAAATACTAAAATATGTGAGTATTACATTGGCTAAATTATTTTAAATACCAAGGGTAATGTTAGCACATTTTTTTTCTTCTCCTGAAAAAATGAGCTTATATTTAGGACTATAGAACTTACTGCTACACACATGTGAAAATATTCAGAAGAAATTAAGCAAATCAATTAAAAACTTGACATGTAAAATGATTTTTTGTAGGTTAATTAGTGGTACTTTTAAGTGAAGGACATTGAGTCACATATATCATGATTGACAAATACTGTATATTACATATAATATATAATATATCACTATATATGTATATAGCTCATGTTATGCAATACCTAAATATGGTAAAAATCCTTAAGTAATTTACTCAATACCACTTGAACAATTCTGAATATATACATATTTCTCTCAAAACTTTTTTTTAATTTTAAATAATTGATCTCTCTCTCTATATATATATACATATTTCACATCATTGTGATCTCTGGGGGTCACCCACCACCTCCCTTCCCTGGCCACTCCAGCTGGTCCTCACCCCCAGTTGTGTACTTTCGTTTCATTGTCCATATATTAGTGAAACCATTTGGTTTCTGTCTTTTTCCTTCTGACTTGTTTCTGCCAATATGATTTCTTCTACATACATCCATGTTACCAAAAAAATCATCAAATTTGTCATTTTAAATTGATGTGTAATATTTCATTGTGTATCAATACCACATCTTTTTCATCCAGTCATCTGTCTTGGGGCATTTGGGTTGTTTCCAGGTCCTTGCAATTATAAATAGTGCTGCAATAAACATCCGAGCCCAGGTGTCCCTTTGTACCTACACTGAGGTTTCCTTTGGGTAGATTCCCAGAAGACCAATTGCTGGGTCAAATGATAGTTCTATTTTCATTATTTTGAGGGTCCTCCACACTACTTTCCATAGTGGTTGGACCAGTTCACATTTCCACCAGCAGTGTAAAAGTGTTCTTTTCTCTCCACATCCTCTCCAGCACTTATGGTTGTCTGCTTTTTGGATGTGGGCCATTCTTACTGGTGTAAGGTGGTATATCATTGTGGTTTAGATTTGCATTTCTCTTATTGATAATGATGTTGAGCAGTTTTTCATGTGTCTGTTGTCCATTTGAATTTCCCTTTGGGGAAGTGTCTTTCTAGATCTTCTCCCCATATTTTTTGTTTTGAGACTAAGTCTTGCTATTTCTGCCCATAGAACCACAGGCTCACGTTGCCCAGGGTACCATGGACTTAAACAATGCCCAGCCTCAGCTTCCCAGGTAGCTGGGATTATAGGCACGTGCCACCACATCCAGCTATTTTATTTTATTTTTTTTTAGGACTAGGTCTTGCTATATTGCCCCAACAGAACTCAAACTGTGATCCTTAGCCCCTGACACTTCATAGACTGATGCTTACAGGCGTGCACCACTGTACCTGGCTCTTCTCCCCATTTTGTAACCTTTTTTTCCTTTGTTTTTGTTAAGTTGTGTGAGTTCTTGTGTATTTTTGTTACCAGACACTTATCAGTTGTATGCAGGGCAAAAATTTTTTCCCACTCGGTTGGGATTCTTTTTTTTTTTTTTCTGTTGTCTCCTTTGCTGTACAGAAGCTTTTTAGTTTGATGTAGTTGCAGCTGTTTATGTTTTCCTTCATTTTTTTACCTTCTATAGATGGGACCAAAACTGGATTTCTGAATTATAACTCATGAAGGGTTTTGCCAAGTTTTCCTTTATGTATTTTATGGTTTCAGATTTTACATCCAAGTCTTTTATGTATTTTGAGTTAGTTTTTGTACATGGTGTGAGGAAGGTATCTTGGTTCATTTTTTTTTTTTTTTACAAGTCTTGGTTCAGTTTTCCCAACACCATTTATGGAAGAGACTATCCTTGTTCCAATGTAAGTTTTTCATTCCTTTGTCAAAGATTAGTTGACTAATTATGTGTAGCTTTATTTCAGGGAATTCGGTTCTGTTCCATTGGTCTGGTTGTTTGTTTTTGTACCAGTACCAAGCTGTTTTAATTACTATGGTTTTGTAGTATACTTTGAAGTCTGGAATAGTAATACTTTCATTTTCTCTTTTTCTGGTCAGGAGGTTTTTCGATAATTGAAGTCTTTTGTTATTCCATATGAATTTCTGTAATTTTTGTTCTAGCTCTTTGAAGAATATTGTTGGAATTTTTATAGAGATTGCATTGAATCTGTAAATTGCTTTTGGTACGATGGCCATTTTGATGACGTTGTTTCTTCCAATCCATGGGCAGGTAATGTCTTTCCATTTCCTTATGTCTTCTATCTCTTTTAGCGGTTTTTTGAAATTGTCTTTGTATAGATCTTTCACGTGTTTTGTTAGGTTTATCCCCAGGTATTTTATTTTTTACAGTGCAATGGTAAATGGGATTTTTTTTTTAATTTCTTCTTCTTCTGCTTGACTTTTTGTGTATAGAAAAGCTTCTGTCTTCTATGTGTTGATATTATAACTGGCTACTTTACTGAACTGGTTTATTGTTTCAAGAAGTTTTTCTGTGGATTTTTTTTTTTATTCTCTACATAAAGACTCATTTCATCTGCATATAATGAGAGCTTCAGTTCTTCTTTCTCTATTTGTACTCCTTTTATGTCTTGCTCTTGTCTTATTGCCCTTGCTAGCACTTCCAGCAAAACTTTCTATACTAGTAATGTTGGACATACATTTTATATTCAAAGTGGTATATTTAAAATCCACTCCCAAATCACTTAGGAATAGTTATGTCTTTTCTTTTTATCACTTCCAAACCCAATGAGTTGGATTCTAACCACCTACTCTAAAATATGAGCATCTCTTCCTCTTTGAAAGGAGAATGACTTTCTCTGTTCAGCTCTTTTTTCTTCCACTGCTTATTATCTATTCTTCCTCCTCAATATGCAATCAGGTTCTCACAATTGGATTACTTGCACTAAAAAAAGAAAAATGGCCCATATCTCACAATTTCAAATTCTGTGGTAACAATAGCAGTAGCAAAGACAACAAGCTTGAGCTCCACTTCTTTCTCTTAATGAGCTGACATGTTCTCAAAAAAGTTGTTGTCTGTCTTCACTGTTTTTGTTCTATCAGTCCTTTGTTGTCATGGACAACAACAGGCCTTAGTGACCAAAGAAATTCTCATTAGGGGCCTCCCTGTCCTCAATGAGCCCTCCTAGTGCACTGCTGCCTCACTCCTCAATGCTGGGATATCCTTTTGCTTTTGCTTTTTTTTCACAGAATCCTCAGGATTTTCTTTGTACCTCACTGAGAACTTGTAAATTTGGCTTGTAAATTTGCCTCAAATACCAACAGTCTTTAAATTGAGAACCTCCAGGTTTAGACTAGGAATTGTTAAAACCTCAACCTATCCTTCCTTTGGATGATTTTATCCTTATCCTTGTTTTTAAGTTTTACATAACAGAAAACTTCCAAATGTATGTCATCAGTTCTGATTTCTCTTCAGAACTCCTGATGGAAAATGCCTCTTTAGCATTTCTGTTTGTAAGTCTTAAAAGCACTTCATATTCAATGTTCTGAAGCATGAGGACATTTACATTTTCCAGTATAAACACCTTACACTATTACCTATTAAAAAGAACATTTCCAACTCTTCCATTTCACAGGACAGGCACTTTAGAGCAATATCCAAACATTTATTTCCTTTATAGCACTGCCAAAATTTAAACCAGTTTCTTGTAGTTACTGAAATATTAGTCATTTTCCCAGATTCACTTTCCCAGTTTGTTCTTCATTGCTGGTATTAGAATGCTTTTTTTTAATAAAGTTTCCTTTAGAAAAAAAAATATGTATATATATATGTAATTCACCTGTAGTAAACCAGTAGCATGAAGAGCAAGGTATCTATAAGAAAGTGGTCTTTGGATGAAAAAAAGGATATTATATTTGAGATTAATCAAGTCATTTCTACATGTATATCCATGTAAATATATATATATATATATATATATATATATATATTCATACATACATATGTAATCATCTAAAAAGTAATCATAGTTCCATACTCTAAATTTTGCTTAAAAAATAAAAGGAATGTGCCAACCAATTATTCTTAAGTTATGTATCATCAGCTTTTATGGCAATTATAGCCTATGAAACTAACTATGGAATCATCTTGTCCTGGTGCTTTCATTGCAGAAAATCTTTCTCTTTTTTATGGATATTAGTCTCTGTATATGACAAGTGAGTGCTAATATTACTAAAGCATACCAACCAACATTGAAGAAATCAGATATTGATTCATAGTAAATTGGGTACAGTATTTAAAGCAAATTATTGGCATCAAATTTTAATTATTGGTATCATGTAATTCTTCCTTAGAAATAATAGAAAAAAATTTTCTGCTGTTATGGTGCATTCCATTTCTTTGCTCATAACATCGGTGGCATGAAAGCAACAGAGAGCTCACTTTGGCTTGACTTTTCACTAAGGGACATGGGTATTCATGCAGGCCCCACACCTTCAGACCTATTGACTCTTTAAAATGAAGGTGATATTGGTTTACAGCACTGAAAATGATTCAGAGGTCTAGCATCACATCTCTGCAGGAGTATGTTGTCATAACCACCAGTCAGATGTACATAGTCCTCCACCCTTGTTTACTGGACTTATCTCTTTTGCTCTCAGGCATTCTCAGGTTAAATAGATTTCTAAGGTTCCTTTTGGTTTGGTTTTGTCTTTTCCTCTGCATTCCACATGAGTGAAAACATCATGGATCTGTCCATCTTTCTGACATTCTGCACTTAGCATACTCCCATAGGCTCCATCCATGTTGTCACAAAAGACTAGAGTTCCTCTGCTTAAGCAGCTGCATAATAGTTCAGTGTTTATTTACACCACGTCTTCATCCACTCACTTGAACTTGAGCACTGAGGTGTGTCCACATTTTGTACTGTAAGTAGTGCTACATCAACCCAAGTGTTACATCAATCCTTCTGATTTAGTGCTGTGTGTACAATTCCTGGATCACATGGTAGATCTATTTTTCATATTTTGAGACAATTCCATGCTTTCTCCCGAGGGATTAGACCAGTCTATATAACTCCCCCCCTCAGTAGTGTACAAGGGTTCCTTCTCCATAGCCTCACCAGCACTTGTAGTTTTTCAATTATTTAATCTCACAGGTGTGAAATGATTTATCATTGAGATGCATATGCATTTCCTTCATAAGTAATGATGAGTTTATTCCCCTTGTGCCTGTTTGCCATTCAGTCTCTTTGGGGGATTGTCTATTTAGGCCTTTTGTTCATTTTTTAAATTATCCCCCTCTCTCCCATTGTATTATATGAGATTTTTTTGTAGATTTTTAATATTAGTCCCTTGTAAGATGGCATGCAAAAACTTTTCCCCTTCATTTCCCTACTAAAATGTCTCTTTATTTTAGTTGCAGTCTCCTGGATGATGTAGAATCTTTGTAGTTTGTTATAGTACCATTTGTTTATTTTAAATTTTGTTCCCTTTGTTACTGAAGCAAAGACATCAGTGAAGCCAGCATTAGGGAGTGTTTTGCCTGTATATATTAGGTCTCACACACAAATACTTACTCCATTTTGTGCTAAATTTTGTACATGACATGAACTATTAGTCTAATTTTATTTTATTTTTAGTATGTGGCTGTCCAATTCTCACAACACCATTTGTAGAAGACACTTGTTTTTGTCAGTGTATACTCTTGATTACTTTGCTTTACATTTACTAGCTATATAAGTAAATGTTTATCTCTGGGATTTCTATTCTATTACTCTGTTCTGTTCAGTTCATCCCAGTGTTATATTGTTTTGATTAGTATAGTTTTATAGTATAGTTTGATAACTGAGCATGCAATGCCACTTTTCTTCCACTTTTTGTTAGAATTGCTTTGGCTATTTGGGGTCTTGTGACTCCATATATATTTGGGTGATGTTTGTTCTATTTCTTTTAAGACCATCACTGAAACATTGATAGGAATTACAATGTGTCTGAATATTGGTTTAGATGAGTAATATATGAATAATGTGCTTTGGGTAAGATGACTGTTTTAACAATGTTCATTTTTCCAATCCATGATGAGAATATGTTTCCATTTCTTTGCTTCCATTTCTTTTAACAGTGTCTGTTTTCATTATGCATATCCACATCTTTGTTTAAAGTTTATTTCATATACTTGGTATTTTTGATTCTATAGTAAATGAAATTGTTTTCTTGAGTTCCTTCTCTTGTGGCTGGATGTTTGCATTTAGAAATACAGCTAAGTTCTATAAATTGATTCTGTAACTGGCCACTTCACAGACAGCTATCACTATCAATTGATTTTTTGTGGTGTCTGTAAGGTTTTCTATTTATATTATTATCAGTAAGTACTAATTGCTTTACTTTTTCCCCAATTTGAACTCTTTCTATATTTCTTTTATCTAATTGTTCTACATAGAAATTTCATTACTATGCTGAAATTTATTAGTAAAAGATGTCACTTTTATCTTGTATTTTATCTTAGAAATTTTTAGTTTCTCACTTTTAAATATTATGTTGTGGATTTGACATATCAGACCTTTATTATACTTAGCCATGTTTCTTTTATTCACATATCTTAGTGATTTTTAACATAAATGGATGTGGATTAGTGTCCAATGATTTCTCTCCCGCAAATGATTGTGAGATTTTTATCTTTTTGTTGATATGGTTAGATAGATTGGTCAATTTTCAGATATCAAGCTAATCTTATGTACCTGAAATTAATCTCACTTGGTCATAGAATTATGATCCTTCTTTTGTTTTATATTTTTCCCCTTTTCCTCCTCTTTCCTTTCCTCCCTTTTCTCCCTTACATTCCTTCCTTCCCTCTTCTACTTCTTTTTCACCTTCTAGCATTTGGATCTTTCCACCAACATTATTGTTTTTTTTTTTAATTAAAAGCTTGGTATTTTGTATGGAAAGTAGTGTAGATTTTAAATTTTTTCAATGTAATTTTCCAAAAGTTTTCATACAGAATTTATCATAAACACTTGTATTACATTATTTTTCTGAAATCAAACTTGTAATGTTTTAAGTCTGAGATTTGAGTTATAGCAATTAGCTAATTCTAACACAATAAACCCCTTTGTGTCTACTTCATTTTTAGCTTTTAGTTATTATTTATTACCTAGTCAAGGGTTGATTTATTGACTAATATATATTTATATTTTAACAAGCTTATTTTAGCAAGGTTTTTTATTAGCAGAATTTTCCAAGATATATGCATCATCATATCAATCAAGAAAACCATTCTTTCCTTCAGATCAAAGCAAATACTCCCTGAATTTGACATTTGTCAAGTTGTATTATATGACCAATGTAACATTTAAATTTAACTCAATTACAGTCACTTTTTCTTCATTTATACTTACCATTTTCCTGCATGGATACATAGTTTCTCAAATATCAATCTACCTCATCTTCAGGTCAAAGAAGTAGAACCTTATTTACTAGAATAAAATGACCTCTGTGTCTGTTAAATATTGTAGCATTTATAAAACATAGGAAAATACCAAATATTTGAAAATAAATTTTCTTAAAGTAGGTGTTATTATCTTATTTCATGATCTTTTTTCATTATACTCATATATAGGCTATTTAAATTTAAGTATCGTAGAGGGTTTTATGATAGGCACATTCCAAGTTCATAGGTATAAATGTATTGACAAAAATATATTAAGTATTTTGAATAATGCTAAGTCATACCACTTAAGATATACAAATCAAAACATAGATCAGTAAGTACATATTTGTTACATGTGTATTAAAGGCAGTTCAAAGAAGCTTATGGGGGGTTCATGTGCCGATTGGATTGATATGACCTGAGATATCATTTATATGGAGAAACAAAAGCAGCATGCAATTGTTATCCAACACAAACATAGCAGATAGCTCTGGTACCATATAAAATGGGAGACTGCATTACTACTCATCATGAACATTTCTGAGAATAAAAGCAAATTTCTTTATGACTAGAATGGTGTTAGCATCACAGTAGGGACTGTTTTATGATAGCGGCGTGGAGCGATAAAAGCAAACAATTCCTTTCTCCTGGTAGTATGAGAAAAGGGTACTTTTAGGGTGATTATTGGTATGTGATTTAGACAAATAGGTAGAAATATTACAGATAAAAGTTACTACAGACATAGAAACTAAAACAAGAAAAGGCATTATCCAACAAAGTTAGATTTTTATGAGCAATGAAAGCTTTATTTCACACATAAAGTTTCATATTTTTATATGGGACCAGATCCTGATTGTTACCAATATCATCTCATTTTAAATATGAAGAAACAGGCTCAGATAAATCAAATCTCATATATAAGTTTATATAGATTTTAAATCATACCACTGAATTTTGGTTTCACTTAAGATGTGTTTATCCATACAGTAGGGACGGAGGGGATGTCAGGTGAGAGATGAGCACAAGAGATCAGGATGATGGTACAGGGATGAGAAATCGTAGAGAACCTTGGAGTATGAAGTGATGTGTATATATCTCTATCTATCTATCTATCTATCTATCTATCTATCTATCTATCTATCTATCTATCTATCTATCTATCTATCTATCTATCTACCTATCTATCTATCTATCTATCTATCATCCATCCATCCATCCATCCACCTATCTACCTATCTACCTATCTACCTTTCTACCTATCTAATCTATCTATCTATACCCCAAGGGGCACATGTGTGTCTGTCTGTAGTAAATAAAAATATTTACTTAGAAAAAAGATGTGCTTGTCACAAGATAGGTTTTATGAAGAAACAGTACAGGGTGTGATGAAGCTGAATGCCAGCCTATTAAAAGATTGCAGCATTTTATAAGCACTATTAAACTATTTAAAATTTGATTAAAGATGCCACATATTTCAATAGCAAGATGTTCCTGACAAGCTATAGTGAATGACAATTATATACTTGTTTGGGGGTAAATTTTAATGTAGAAGCTGTGATCAGCTCATTAAACATTGTTGATCTTGTGGGATTTGTAACTTCACTTTTCCTTGGAAAAATATCTTCAGTCAGTACACGCTACAGATGCTAGTGTTGACAAGCAACCATTACGGGTAAGTCAGAGTAAGGAACTCTCCTCTGTTTATAGCCTCCCATATGCCTCATATAACACGATATGAGCTAGATAAAATTTATGTCAAAGTAATTTCTCAAAATGACTAAGATAGTTAATGCCTTTGATGTCAGGAACATAACAACAAACTTAAGAACTATATCTAAATAGTAACAAAATTAGATCACTGACCTTGAAATAATGCAGGAATTGACTTATAACATCAACTTTTTTCCAAAGGTTCAATAATCATTGACAGTCTTTTTATGTATTTGTATTTTTTTTAAATCATGCGGGATAGATCATTTAATGGAATATAGTTGGAAAGGCAAAAAAGAAATGGTATCTAGGTTACAAGGAATGGTTTCCTTTGAAGATCTGTATGGTGAGATGCATTAAAATTATGCAGTACACCATGGCATAAAGGCAAATATTCTCAACTTCAATTTCTCTATATTTTTGCTTTTCAATTTTGTTAACATTACACTAAAAAGAATTTAAAGGGGGACATGAATTGCAATACCTAGTTATTTTGTCCTTATACCTTTTATAATATAATATGTATAGATAGACCCCTTTTCCTGCTCCCTGAATTGGTTGTACAGTGAAAAATCCAAGGAATTTACTATGTCCTAGTGGAGGATATGTAACAACTGTATTCATTGTATCTGGAATGTGGTTTACCATTATTGATTAGCTAGCAGACTTTGACTCTATTCCTGCTCATAAATATTTGTTCTAGAGTTCTGATTATTTTTATAGAATTTATAAAATTACCTAAAATAATTTTCCATTTGCCATCATTTTCAGATTATCATATACATGACTATCTAGTCTTTTAAATACTCATATGAATGCAATACTTCTTTGTTTCTGTTTCATCCTTCTTTTTCCTCCTTGAACAATGTTTCTCCTAGATGGTCTTCTACTGTCTGTTTTCATAAATGGAGCATATTACCTCCTCTGGATGTGTTGGACACATTTTTTTTTCCACTTCATTCAGTTGCCCAGTAGTTACATGTTTATTGAAAGTTTTAATTTCATTTTTGGGACTATCATGTCTATACATACACACACATGCACACAACTAGTCTAATGTATGATCAAGTGGCAGACCAATATTTTAATAATTAATGACAATATGTTTTAAAAATGTTAAATATAATCAACAGAAGCAAGAAACTTGATAAAGAGTCAATAGAAGAAACAGAAAAGTAGTCATACATGGTCAGATGTCACTCTAGACATATGTAACAAGCTAAATATATCCCAAAGGAAAGGTGAATGAACGCAATAATAAACAGAAAAATAAGTTGATTTTCTTTTCACAAAGCCTGATTACAAGAAAGAAAGGGCAGAGAAAGTTCTTCAGGATAAATTCATTAGTCCCAGATAAAACTACAGGAATAATGCATGAAATTCATTAAAGCAGGCAATTTATAATTCAATGTAAAAGTGTAATTACAATAGCAATGTACAACATCCTGTGGAGGTAAGTACACACACACACACACACAAAATGTTAGAAGTCAAATTTATGATAAAGTCACTAGAGATTTGAAATGGAATAAAAAGAGTAAAACTTAGCCAGTTGGTCTTAACTGAAGTGGCCTTAGTGGCCTTAAGTGGTCTGTAGAATAATTATTAAAATAAGTAAGTGTACCCATTATAAACTAGAGTGACAAGATATACAATACTAAGGATGCTATGGAATGAGAAACACAGCAGTGACAAACAGAGAATATGAGGTAATCATAGAATTGCTGAATTATTTAGCATTTTTACTCATAGAAATTAACTTGATCCAATAGATGTTTAACTTTGTCACACTAGATTTAAAAACACAAGGCATTAAAATTATATAGTGTATATATACTAGAATTATATAGTATGCATATTTCAGAAATTAGGAAGTAATTAGAAAGTAAAAGCTGAAAATACAAAAAAAATCTGTTTATATGACTGAAATTTCAAAAGTGAATTTAATTGTAAGATATGATAGAGATACAAAGGGACATGGCATAAAAAAATGAAAAAAAGATCCAAAGGCAGTAAATATACTAATAATATGATTCAAAACATATATTAAAAAGTGAACACAAAACCAAAGGAAACATAAAAAGGGCAAAGATAATATTTTAACATACTTATTTTACATAGTTGTAAAAGAAATCATTAATAAATCTTGTTAAGTGAAGGTTATTACAAGGAGGCCAGTTGTTTTATCATTTATTAAATCATCACATTTACAGAATTAGCAAAAAATACAAATAGTCATGAAAATAAATAAGGGAATAAATATGACATAACTCAGTATACTTGTTAGGATAAAAACATCCAGTAGTTTAGGGCTAGAAGCAATTTATTCTAAACTTATAAACTCTATATACAAACAACCTGTTGGTGTAATTAATGTTAACCATTAAATTACTTCTCAAAATAAAAAAGTCAGATGTTTTCATGCACTCTTTCATTCATCATAATAAAGGAATCCCTAACTGGTGTAAAACAACAGAGATTTTAAAGATGCAAGAGGATGCACAATTTGCATAATTATATGCAAAATAAAAAATGATAAATTATTTTTCATAAATGAATTAAATTAGATTGTTGATATAAAATTGATTATATTTCAATATACCAGCAACATAAAATGAAAGTCATTTAAAATAGCCTTGAATGTACTATCAAAGAGTCAAAGAAGTTGACAACATATTGTTGAGAGGGATTTATAAAGACTAAATTAAATGTAGTTGCATATCATACTTACTGATTAGTGCTAAATATGAATACCTCAGTTCTCCATCGCAATTAAATTGATTCAACACAATTCCAAACATTTTTAGTAACCAAAAGAAAAAAGATGTTTCTAGAAGCTAGGTTTTAAACATTTCTGACCCTGATGTCTCTTCAGACAAGCCTCCTTCATGGGTTCCCTTACCTGTCACTGGCAATCTGAGGTGACTTGATTCTTTATTTGCCCTCTTTCTTTGTCAGCCAGTTTTGCTTTTCACCCAGAGACACTGGAGTTTGTGAATCAACAAATTCATCTTGTCCCAAAATCAAAATTTTTCTGCTGTTTTGCTTATTTATAGTTTTTATTAAATGAATACAAAATGCAACTTATTTCAAGTTCTTACAGTATTACAATATTTTATAATCTTGGTGGGAAAAAATGTTGCTGCCTCACTTGGATTATTTCAGGTATTTTTGAGTAGGGATCTATAAGCACTGAACTACATGTTGAAATTTCTTGTGATTTACTTAATAATTCTTATTAATATATTGAGTAAAATAAGTAGGGGGAAAGAGTGAAGACTACGTTACATAATTTTTAAAAATCCTAATGTATCAAATAGATAGTCACATATTGTTGCTAACAATGAAGGTATGTTAGTATTCTGTATTTTCGTTAAAACAAACATTTTTAGAGTCATTCTAATAACTCAAATTGTTGATAATCTGCTATAATGTGAATTTTAAGATCTCAGGTCTTTTAAAAAATATTTGCAATTACAATCACAGATTTTTCTTAGCACTGATTTGAGTGTGCTAATTTTCCATCTTATAGTATTTTCTAATTATTGTGTATCTTCATTGACTTACTTGTTTAGAAATCTGTAACATAATTACCATAAAATTTTCATCTGTTACCTTTTTAGTTTCTAATTCCATTTTAGCAGAGATGTAAGCATAACATTGTATTGTGCATAACTTTTTAAAAGAATTGAAATGTAAGTTTTAAAGTATAAAAAAGAACTAATGTGTTTGTGTTTTCAAAAATTTCTTCAAATTATTAGGAAACCATTATGACATAGTATTTTCCAGGGTGGAATCAGGAGTGAAGAAAAAAAAAAATTTGTAGACATTTAATATTCTAATTCAGTTGACTAGAAAGGCAAAGTAACCTTTTGATAAGGTAACCTTGAAGCGTTTGCAAAATGCAATGAAGGAAAACAAATCTTCCATGAGTCCATCAGGCAGAGTTGCTCTACAATGACATTAGCCTTTGTAAAAGCTATTAGTGACTTTTATGTATAGAAATGGTTCTAATTGGAAAACACAAACAACCCAGCAAGACAAGTTTATCTTTGGCAAACAGTAGTGAGGTGAGAAAATGTGTCACATTATACTTCTATAAACATGCAGAAGAGAAATCTGAATTCATGTCATCAAAGTTGTAACATGAGAACATTACTCTTCACTCTAGTTCACAAAGATATGCAAATTGATATTGCAATTGTCTTAATTCAACATAAAACTTATGTGCATGTTTACTGTCAGGTGCAAGTGGGTGGTTATGCAGGTCTATGTTTCCATGACCTATGATGTAACTTCACTAATTATCAGTTTGTTGATAGACAGTTTAGTATTGCTAAATATTATACACGGTGGAAATCCCTTTTAAATTAAATATTTTGAAATATTTCCTGTTTCCTTTCATTTTTTGTAAGCTTATACCTTTTGATTGGGTTGCATGGCATTTTATAAGTAGTACAGATGCATATATTTAGCATTTTGAGCTCTTGGGTCCCAGATCTATTGAGCAACAGAATAGCAGAGCACACTGAAATAGTCTAACTAAGCTTCATATCTGCTGGATAAATGAAACCAATTGCCTTGCTGAGGGCAGTTTCCCACAATAGGCACACATGTAGCTCAGTTGTGTGCTTCTGAATGGAAAATCAAACTGGGGGATTTAGAGTGATTTTAATGAATATTTCTCTATCTTGATGAATTATTCTTTTTTATTTTAGATTATTTCAGTCAAAATAACAGATTGATGATAATCTACCATCAGCCATCTGTTCTCTCTTTCCTTTACCATAGCACCCTAGATTACTTTGAAAACATGTTACGATATTCATGTTTTAGCTTACATTACAGGTTGCACATGATTATCTAAAATCATGTAGTGTTCCTATGTCCCATCAATGAAACATCACAAAGAATAGCAATGATTGCCACATTTATTCTGCATAGTTGCTTATTAAATGTTTGGAAAATGCTAAAATTAATTATCTGACAGAGCAACCAAGAAATATTTATTCAAAAGGCTTAAAAAAATTAAGGGATCTATAACATGGTTTTATATAGAACACATGTGTAAAATATGGGTGTTTATTACATGCATGCATATGTGCATGCCAGTATACACACATATATTTTTAACTTTAATAAATCACCACAAACATAATGATTTAAAACACTGCTAACTTATTATCTTACATCCAGGGTCAGATTCATATCAGTATCACTTGGTGAAAATCAGTGCATTGGAGGGTTACTTATATTCCTTCGTGGAGGCTGTAGGAGAGGATCCATTTGCTTACTTTGTTCAGCTTTGAAAAGTCACCCACATCTCTGCCTGTGATCCTTCCATCTTCCACATGATAGGCAGAGTCTTTTTGTGCTGCTTTCTCTCTAGTTCTCTGCATCTAGGAGAGTCTTTGTTATTTTCAAGACTCATGATTGAGTTGGCTTACCTGGAACATCCATGATATTCTTTCATCTCTAGGTAGTAAGGCCTAATTATATCTGCAAATCCTTTTTTGGCATAAAAGCAGACCCACTCTACAATTCTGAGATTTAGAGTAGAGGCACTGTGGAACCATCCTTCCATGGGAACTGTACCTGTACAGCACATATCTCACAATAGTATAACTCATTTGATTAAAAATTTGAAAAAAATTATAGGTAGCTAAGATGAATGATACAGTCAATATTTTAATTTCATATTAATTAAGCAGTTTACTGATGAGATATAAAAATAACATTTGAATATTTAAATGAATCCATTAAAACTGAGAATTTTTGTTACCAAAAATCATTAGTACATGACTAAGAAAGCAATTTTAGGGCTTATATATAGATTATATGAGATGAGCAAAAATAAATGATCAAAGAACCCCATAGAAAGATCAGTAAAACCAAGCACTCACTTCACACAGAATAATTACAAAATACTTTCATAAGTATCTGCAGTTGTGCTTTTAGTGACATGGGAATGCAAAAAACTCAACCTTACTAGATGGTTTTAAGTTTAGAAAAGAAATGACATTACTGACTTTGATAAGCATGAAGAGTGAATAGGACTTTGATATACTGCTTTTGGAAGTGTAAATTTGCACAACCACTCTGGAATTCTGCAAAGCAGTTTATACTGATGTTAAACATATATCTTTGCATGATCCATTTATCCTCCTCCAAGATATATAGGGATAAAAATAAGTATATCTATCAAAGGTATGGAGAAGAATATAATTTACATATAGTACTTCCTTATACCAGCTTCAATATTTAGATTGAAATATGAAGGAAACACTTGGTGTTGAAATAACTGCAACTTTATCAATTGTAAGATAAATTGTGGTGCATTTATACAATATTAAACTCAATAAAAAAAATTCCCAAGTACTGCATATATATATATATATATATACATATATATAATAATATGGGTTGATCCAAATGAAAAGAGAAGCATTAAAAATTCCTACATAAAAGATCATTAGTGATTGCACCTGTATGAATGAAAAAACTTGTGAAAATATTAGGTGGTAAAAATCAAAATAACAGTTACATCTGCAGGTGGAACAGGACATGAAAAAAGCATCTGTGGTGTTAAAAATGCCATCTGTTTTCCTCTCATGTTGGCTACATAGAATATTTGCATGCAAAACCTGATCACATTATAGAGTTCATCTAAAGTCAATGCATTTCACTCTAGGCACATAATATTTAGATTGAAATATAAAGGAAACACTTGGCATGGTGAGTGTTTGTTAGAGACAGTAACTGAGAACACCTGCTGGAAAGTCTGCCTTCATTAGCCATGTTTGGATTCAGCATTGTTTTTGAAGATCTCCAGGAGATTCTAAAGCACAATTAGATTGAGAGTCACTTGTACAAAGGCTATCACGGGACTCAAATGTGAAAAAAAAAAAGTGCTTGAGAAGTGAAGGAACAATAATTTGGCTAAGAGAACAAAAATGATAGCGTGCAAATGAAAGGTCAAAGGGCAAAGGGAATTGCAACCCGCCAGTAACAGTCTCACCAGCCCACAATGCCAGGGGAGTGTTCAAAGACCATGACTCTAAATTTGTCTCTTAGACTTCAAGTTTTCCAGATCTACTGGACCAGATCTCATATCCAGAAGGTAGAAGACCATAAGTGTGGGTACTTAGCTACTAACTTGTGCTTTCGGTACCTTTCATTCCCCAAATTGTGCCCTGGGGGAAATTCACATCTTGAGAGAAAATTCCGTGTAGAACTAAGGTCCTTAGTATCTTCTCTTTTCTCCTCTCTCTCATATCCTCTCCTTTAAAACCTCCAAATGCCAATCATCTCTGTCTCCATAGCCATATGAGACATGTGCAGTCCCCAAACTATTACCTCTGGTTCATCTCTAGGGGGGAAAACAAATTGTCTACCCAACTCCTTGAATCTTTATTTCCACTTTGTACAGTAGTGGGAACTTCTTCCTGTTGGTCTGTTGTAAGGTATTTATCACAACTTGTTGTTACAGTTTATGAGTTTCATTTCTTGACATAGAAAATACAATGTTGCTTGCCTTTTCATATCCTTCCCAGACAATGGATGGATACTGAAACACTGTATTTTTCCTGTGTATATGATAAAATCATAATTTATTTTGTTAGGAGGACATTACATAAAATATTATTGCTTTTTTATGCAGGTGATCATCAGGTGTATTTATCAGCATATTTTCATTGTACATGAGTCTGTTTTCATTTCAAGTTTTTCATAATCATCTGGGATAATTTTTTCTATGCCCTTTGTCTTTCTGTAACTATAGATGCACAATTGATGAATTATCTCCATTTTTCTTGGTCTGTAAAGCTTCTTACTTTATATTCATTTGAAGAATAATTTTCCTTGGCAGAAACTGAACTAGCAAGTATTTTCTGTACTAAGAAAAATGTGCCTATATTCACTCTGTGTTCCATTGTTCCTAAGATATCAGATTTCATAGCATTTGTTTTTTAATCTCAATGCAACCCAACTACCCTGTGCCCAATTTAAAATTTTCCATATATCTTTGTTTTCTGCAGGTTTTCCTAGTATGTGTGTATTTCCTTCCTAGTATTTTGAAACTTGCATTGATAATAGTGTGTTTCAGATTCTTTTTTTTTTTTAATTTCCATCTTTTAGGCTAGGTTTTGCTTCTATTGAGAGATATCTTTCACTTTACCAATTATCTCAACAAATCCTTTCTTCCCACAACTGTTTCTGGCTCTTATTTTTCACGCCTTCTCTAATTAAAGAATAATAGTAAAAGAAATGAATCTTAACCTTTCAAGCATGGTAGATTTGTCTATATGTATGCATCTATGGAGCTACCACTAATATAGATATTTATCACTTAAAGTGCTTCAGGAGTTCCTTTCTGCACCATCTCAGTTACTACCACATTAAAAATACAATAATGTTTCATTAATCGATATAAACAAGAGTTTTTCTTTCTCTTTAATTCATTTACATTCCTATTCCAGCAGTGAGAAAACTTCTCACTATCTGCCATCTGTGTGCTTAATTGTTCGCATCCAAAAAACATGTATATTGTCAGAATTTTTAACCAATGACTCCTTTATGCAGAATAGTATCAGCTATACATACCATTTAGTTTGCCATTATGTTACAGTTTCTGTTCATTTCTGAAGTTACTTAAACTTGTACTTTTTTCTCCTTTTTTCATAAGGTGGATTCACACATGCATAAATCAGCTAATATAGGGTTTCCTTCTATTTGTCCTTTTCATCCTATCATCCCCTGATATACAAGATGATTTCTTTTAATTTGAAATATTAAGGTTTATCCAATGGTCTCTGAAGTTCTATGGGTATTGACATATGTTTGGGCACTACATCTAAACTTCAAGTACTTTATAGAATAGTTTCAGAGCAGAGGCACTTGAGTTCCTCTTTAATTTTCTTCCCTATCGCTTTTCCCCAAACTACACAACCACACATCTTTTTAATGTTTCTATAGCTTTGTCTCTCTAGAATGTCATGTATATTGAATCATATGTCTGTAGCTTTTTGGAATTGTCCTGCTTCATTTAGCAAAATACATTTAAGATTCATACTTTGTTTTGTCTAATAGTTCATTCTGTTTTATTGCTAATTGGGATTTGTTTGTTTTTTAGTATCTCAGGTTTGCTTTATCCATTATATATTGAAGGATTTCTTGATTTCTTTCAGTTTTAGTGATAATGAATAAAGCTAATGTAAACATTGACATGCAATTTTTTTGTGTTATAACTTTTCAAATCAGTTCAGATACCTAGATTTAAAGTAAAAGGATCATTTGGTGAAACTGTGTAAAGTTTTGCCGTATTTTCTTTTCATCTTTCTGATATGTGTGGTAAAAAGATATGTGTAATTTCATCTTGTTTACCTCTACATTTCCAGTGTGTGTATGTGTGTGTGTGCATATATACTTTATATATGCATATATGTATACCCTATTTTTGTGTGGATGCAACTCTGCCTTTTATTCTAAAAATATTCATTGTTTTGATTATTACAAATTATTATGTTTATTATGTTCTATGTATATCTCTGTTTCTGACTATTTCAATTGTAATTACTTTTTCATATTTGATTAATGCTCAGTTTAAATGAAAATTATTTTAATTACTTTGAAAGGATATAAAATATTTTTATTTCAGCATCATAATTAGGTTTCAGGGAAAAAAAAACTATTAGCACTTTGTGGCTGATGCTCTTGATGCTGTATAGTAATTACCATTGGGATATATTTATTTTCCTCGACTATCTTAACTTGGCTTTATTGATTGAATTATATTCTTCATCGTTGTGTTCTCTTTACCCGATTATTTTTATTTTGTAATTCCTGTAAAGTATGTATGTTGTCTTTAATATGTAAAGATAATTGCCTTCCTTATCAAGTAGATAGCTAATCATCTTTTCTTAAAAGGTATGGTGCTTGTAGTTGGGGAGGGGAGGAAGAGAGAAGTGAAGTAGAAGGAAACACACAGGAAAAGAAGGTGACTGAAGAAAGAGAAGAACTTTCAGACAACTAGCATGAGAATAAATAGACAACATTGTACTTAGCTGCTTAATGTGTATGGCCATTAAACTTAATATACGCCAATCACAAGGTATACTCAATGTCACAAAAAAATGTGACTAATAAATGTTCTATTTTGTTACTGCTTTATAAATATATTTTGATACAAATAATGGAAAGTATAAATAACTTTTAGATGATCTTTTTCTTAGCAACATTTTATTAACATATCCTGAAGTACTCAGATTTTTTAGAGCTGAAGATTATTTTCCTTAGCTAAATATATTTACATTGTAATTATCTGTGGGTAGGATTATTGAAACATTGCTAACTTTTTAAAAATGTGCAATAGCTTGTACATTTGGTAGATTTATGGATTTTGATAAATAATTCACATTCATATATAAAATTAAGGAAACCAAGAATAAGAAATAAGCAATGCTCAGACTATTTAGGTTTACTTTTCTTGCTTCTAAACATCAAAACATCTAACAAATTTTCTCATAAAATCATTAGTTTCACATAGATGCACACATATCAAGTAAATATGAAACAAATATGAATTAAGTGTGTTTAAAAATAGTTCAACTTATCAAACATGTTTTGGATATAGACATCAAAGTTAAATGCTTTTAAGTATGTATTATGGTCACATTCATATTAATCCACTTTTAGCTTCATTTTAATTGCCTATCAATAAAGGTTTTAAAACTAAAATTCTAAAAGGAAGCTTCTCTCTACTACACACACACACACACACACACTCACACACACAGAAAGACATAGCTCCATATGTATGTTAACTGTCGATTTCATCCTAAAACAGATTTGCTGACAGTTTTATTAAAGTATATTTAATGCCTTTGATATTAAATCAATATAAGTTTTAGAATATAATAATATTACTTAAAATTCACTTATATAACTTTGCCTTAAAAAATAGCATATTTTGTGCTATCACTAGTCAAATCTGGGAATGCCTTCATGAGATTAATTCCCAACCCACCACACAAAACATAAACTCCTGCCAGACATTTTTGATATCAATGGCACCAAGATTGGCTAGGGAAAATCAGAAAGACAAAAGTCATTCATGATGAAATAAGTTTGGGGAAGGCAACAAGAACTCTACCTTCTTCTTTCCTACTCATTAATAGAATATTCAGTTTGGCTACTTTGAAATCTGTATAATTTGCTACAGTTCTTTTTCTTTTTGTGTGTGTGTATTTTCATCATTACCTTTAAAACCAGCATTCAAAGTATTTACAGCACCTCTTTCAGTATTGGTTTAGGCTTCTCGAATGTATACTAATGGATTTTACTGTAAAGAAGTGATATTTATAAGTTTAGAAAAATGTGATATTATTATCATTTGTGTATTTTTTACAGTTAAAAACTTAATGAGTTAATGAACAATATTGTAGCATATGCTTTCTGAATTTTATAATGAAAGTTGTTCTGAAACTCATTTTATTGTGGTTTGGTTAAATTATTAAATGTTCTTTGTGAAACATTTACCAACAGTGAAGTGTAACGATTCATACAAAAGCCTGTAATGATATGAAAAACCTATTCAAAATAGAGAAAACTATAGTCATCAATAACATTTGAAAATATACAAAGTGATCTAAAATCCTGGGTTTTCTTAGAGATGATTAACAATTATTAGAGTATAGGGAAGAGAGAGTTTTAGAGTTCCTGAAATTAACTCATGAACAGTATTAATTCATTAGTTTTTAAGAACTTAATATGAGCTAAGTATATTATTTATAATATGTAAAATTTTTCTATTAAAATTGATTTTATATTAGCCCAAAGTCAAGAAATATATATATATATATTTAGCATATATATATAAATACATATATATATATATACACATGCATACATATATATTTGGAAAGCATAAAGAAACATTCAACTTCAATAGGTTGAATGAGTGAATGGATGGAGGATTGCAAAAGTAAAGTCAAATAGTGCAATATTATTTAGTAAGATAATATTAAAACCATAAACAACTGAGCTATTATACTAGTTTTTAAGTTAGGAAGTTATCACTAAAACTCAACTTTTAAATTAATGTATCATCTTAATATAAACATATTAAGTCATATAAACAGGCAGAAAAATTACTAAGATAGTGCATCAAAGATTGTAGCAGTAATATATGAGGATCTTATTTCTTATAACACTATACTACCAAATTAAATCTTGGATGGAAATTGATGTTCCATTTGATTCTATAATTATTGGCTTGACAGTGAACTTGGTACTCAGTAAAGATAGTTATAAATGATCGCCCAGCTGTTACTGGCAGGTAAAAAGGCTGCAAATTGTGTTTCATTTCTACTTCCTATTGAAGATTCCAGACAGAAGTGAAATAGATAATAGTCACTCTAGGCTTTATTGTAATAGCTATACAGCTTCATCCTTGTGCATGCAATTGTTAATGTTTATACTTGAGTACCCTGTTAATTAGAAGTTATGAAGTGAGTGAACTACTTCAAAATTGAAGACCAGATCATCTTATTTTCTAAAAATATTTAATTGGCATTAAATTATTATAGGTAATTTACTTTTTGCCCATGAATTAATTAAAGATAATGATCAGATTCATAAATGTAACAATATGATATAGTGCATATTTTACAAAGTATGTGAGTACAACCTTCAGAAGTATATTTGTCTTTTCTGTAGTAGAGTGAAAGTTAAAACCTGCTAGAAGATGTGGGATTCAATAATGAAAAATTAATGTCCTCAGGACAACTTTTCAATTTTAGATATACATTAACTTCATAATTTAAAGTACAATTGAAATCATACAATGGTTTGAAATCCTGAGATTATTAATTTGGTACAAATGTCTTTATATTCCTGAACTACTAATGATTTTGCTACAGTAGTTAAAAAAAAAAGAAAGAAATCCACCTATACTATTGAAAGATAAGTGTATTTTTGTCTACTTAATTTAGTAATAAAGAAACATTCTTACCAAGTGAAATAACTGGGAAATCCATAGTCTCTTTATGCTGCTGTTTTCTGTAGCAGGGCAATGTACTTTATTTAATCTTGATTTGGTGGGCTCAGAAAAATATGCCTCACCTATAAATGGTTCCATTTTTCAGGATATTTTGGATGAGAGACTGTGATGTGCTTTCCACATTAAGGCCACATGAAATGTAATGGTGGCCTCATCCTCATTTCTTCCAATAAAACTTGAGTATGTTTTTGCATTTTCAATAACTTTTTTATGTAAATTTTATTCTTCCAACAACAAACCAGTTCCTAATTCTTGACAGAAGGTTCTGAAGACGGAAGCGACTTACACTTCTGTTTATGATACTCATTTGAATGATGTATTCATGAGTTGGCAGAGACACAGCCCTATAGTCTGGCACAGCTGATTATCATGTCTTAGCAAATGAAAAAAGCCCCAGGGCATAAAGGACTCTCAACTATTAATATGGGTTTTGCCACAAGGCAGTCACATAAACTGACAGTTTGCCAGAATGTAACTCCTTGCATACTCATCTTTTGATTACCTCTGAAAGATCACCAGTCTTACCAAGTTTTCAGTTACTTACAGTTTAGAGTCAGTTTTCTTTTATGGAAGAGAAGTATATAAACAGATTGCCTTGCTGCTAATAGGATTTTTATTACAGTTCAATATCAGATTGAATACTTTCAACCAAAATATGTAAAGAAAGTGAAATGTGTATTCTTTTTCTGAAAATGTCAACTATATAAATGACTGTGATGTTGTAAAAATGTTCTGTAATTCAATAAAATGATAATGAATGATTACATGAGCTATGCATTGAAATTTTAGGCTTCAGAACTATATAAGTTTCCTCACAAAATAATTTGAACTTACCATTATGATATTTAATTGATGGAAATCTTTGAACATTAATATTTTGTTGTTGTTGTTTTGTTTTGTAAAGGTATTGGAAAGATAGCATTATATTTTATGTTAATATATATGGATATATTTTTCATTTATTTGTATTATTGTTTTTACTGAGACAACATTGGGTTACAGAACTGGCTCTTATACAGAGGGTAAGGATCCCATTTTTTCAAATGTAATTTATGACAACACAGCCACCACCAAGGTACCCATGGTTCTCTATGAACCTTTCTCCCACATGGCTCCTCCACCTTTGCCTCACTGCTAGTCTCAAATTCATAATCAGGTTTCAATAGTTCATTTTGATTTTGACTTTATTTGACTCTTAGTTTGTTTTTCTATTTCCCACATATAGGTGAAAGCATCTGGTATTTGTCTCTCTCTCTTGACTTTCTTGACTTAGCATTATTCATCCTGTTCCATCGACATTTTTGCTAATTGCCAGCGCTGATCTTCTTTTGTAATTCAACCATATTCTTATGAGTCTATATATCACATTTTCCTACTCTCTTTATCTGTGCTTGGGCACTTAAGTGTTTTACGTACCTTGGTGATTGTGAATTGTGCTACAGTAAGCACACCGATGCACCTATCCATTGAAGTAGTGTTTTGGGGTATATATCTAGGAGTGGAATTGCTGGATTGTATCTACTTGTAGTGTTCTGAGAACACCACACATAATTTTCATTGTTGTGTTAGCACTTAAAATATAATAATATTATAGATGATACTTATTACTACTGAACAGTTGGTGAGAAATGTGAAACTAAGAAGTTTGTGTTAATATTTGAAAAATCAGGATTGTCTAAAAGATCAAGAACAATTTTGGGAAACAGTCATCTGAAGTATGTTTTATTTATATTTTATCTTAAATACATTTTTATATCCAGAGGGAAGATTTTTTTCCTCACAGTTTTTTTTTTTTTTTTTTTTTTAATTTTAGGTCAGAAAACAATCTATTTAAAATTGAAGGATATGATTTTTTTTTCAAATATCATTGATAGTTATCTATTCAATAACTTGGTGACATATATCTGCCTACACAATTCAATTCTAACTCACTAAATGTATTTCTACTTTTATAGCTACATCAATGTCACCTAATTTAGGCTTCTAAGTTACCTTTCCCATGTCTAAAATAGAAAAAAAAACTGGTGGATGAAGAAAGGCTCTTCACTGTGTCAATTGTTCTCACTTTCAGTGGCTACTAGTTTTGGACAAAGCTTTCACAATCACCTCTGATACTACTTTTTCTAACCATTGGGTTCTAAAGGATTAGATATATCTCAAAGAGGTTAAATCTTACAATGGAATTTTATTTATTCACTCTTTCCAAAATTCCAATATTACATTTGACTAACAATGCTGTTTTTCAGAGAGCAAATATATGGAAACAATGGACATTCTCATATGTTTAGCTGTAAATTCTCTAATCTATCTCACCCGTGCATTAGTTTCTAACTTCCCTGCTGTTGTGACTACTCTATTTGTAATCCAGTTCTCCTAAAAGTGTACATTACTTACCTCCATTTTTTTCTCATCAGCTGATTTCAACACTTTTTTTTTGCCACCAAACCATTTGATCCCATGTACCAAGTTTATCATTAGCATCTTAGGCAATTGAAAACCTAATACTTTTTCACCAACTTGCTCTCCCAGAAAAATTATTGACTCTTTTCTTGAAAAATGTTATAAGGTGTTCTGATCATCAAGGTACCTATTTTCTTTCTCTGTGGTGACCTCATTGTTTCAGTGTTTATTTTCCAGATCTTTCTTTATGATTTCAGAATATTAAAGTTCTCCAAGTTCTTAGTATCCGGTCCCTTACTTTACCTGCAATAAACTTGAATTCATTTATTAATTTCAGTCACTTTAAATGTTAATAGATTTTTATTATCTTCACAGACTTGTTTATTATACTCATCAGCAGATCGTTTTCAACAAAACTTTACTTCATAAAGTTTATGGTATTTCTATGTCACATATATTACAATGTCAGTACCTCATTTTGTGTAGAATAGATATTATTATCTCTTTTATCATTTTATTTCCTATTAATTCTTTAATGTTTTGGAGTTAATTTCTGAGTAGCTAACCTGGGGATTGAAGTTAAAATCTTAGTGAATAAAGTGCAGGGAAATGGTATTAGAGTCATGTTGCTATGATTTCAATAATTGTTGAACTTTTCCCCTAATAGATCTCCATGAATTTAATCTTCCTTTTGCTATTTTGTTACAGTCAATATAACTCCACAGAGCTTGTAACAATTGCATTATGAAGTATTTAAATCATATAAGACAAGAATCACCAACAAAAATATATTTGGAGCATCTTTTCTATTTACCTATATTGTTACATGTATAATGTCCTTTATTCAGTATGCATAGGGAATACTGTCTGGTATCCCTTTTTTAGCCTTCAGAATGCTTGTGAGTAGTCCATATGTGTAGATCTTATTGTCTCAATATTTTGTTTATCTTAATATGTTTTAATCTAGTCTATTGGTTTAAAAGTAGTTTTGCTGGATATGGAGAGGTCTAGGGAAAGAGCCTGCAGTTGAAAAGTATTTTTTTTTAAGTGAAAAAATGTATCAGCCAGGACTTTGATGAGAAGATTTTGGCATGGACTCTTTCAGAAAATGCTAATGAGGCATGTGAATATATGCATCTGAGACTGAAATGCAAATATCCACAGAAGCAGGGCTGGCCAGGCTAGAGGAGGAACTAGAGTTCTTGCTTGCACAAAACTGTCATATACAATGAAACACCAGATGTTTGATGAGGAGAAGACAGTTCCCTCCAATGAGGCCATCCTGGCAAACCTTTGTAATCACCTGTGGCCAAGTCTGAAAATGCATACTGCGGATTTTCGCCTGGGGTTAGATTCTTTACCCTGCTGACTTGGAATCTGGAAGAACTGGAGGGAGAGAATCAAGTGACTTTTGACTGCTGTGACTCACTTTTCAATATCAGAGAGATTCTCAAAACACTTACTACAAACTTCTTATTAATAAGTTATACTCGGCTAAATGAATTCTCAGGGCTTTTCGTACTCTTCTGCCATTAGCCACTGTGACCAGTACCTGTGATTTTGTGCCCTTGGCATGACATGGCCCAATGAACGGGCTTGCACACACATAAGTGGGGCTACCTTTGTCTAGGAGGTTAAAAGGCAGTGTCACTCTGGAGTAGGGGAGGGGAGTATGAGAAGAATGCAAGGGAGAATGAGTGAGAATGTGGACAAACTGGAGGGAGAGAATCAAGTAGCTGCTTTTATGCTGCCTGTTTGTAAGGGAAGCAGCCTGTTTGTGACACCAACTGTAATGTAACTGTTGGGCCCATCCATCCGTGCAGGTTCTTTATTAGTTCTCACAGTCACACAGATACACCAGGCAGGGCATGGTGGGGCCAGAAGGCCTGGGAGGCAGGTGAGCTCCTCATTCCCTGCACCTTCACCCTCTCTGGGCTCTATCTCATGTTCTAGTTCATATTCTCTAAAGCTCTTTATCCCCTCTCTCCTAGGCCGAGGTATGAACACTCACATATGTGCACACCCAGTGGACCTCACGATCATGGGGAAGATGTAGTACCCCAAGTGCTGGGTATACAGGTTAATGGAGGAAAAGTCTAACTTAGTCTAACTAAATTTTTTACTTTTGCATTTTTTAATCTTTTATTTTTTTAATTTCTTCCATAGATAAATGGTTCCTGGGATGCCTTCCCTCCCCCCACCCCCCACCCCTATGATCCATCGGATTACTCAGACTCCTCTCTCGTTGTTTGATGATTTCTGTTCAGCCCCCAGGTCTCTTTTCCTTTTCTGTGGTTGTGTCTATTTGACAGGTGAGGGGCTTTGTTCCTGGTACACAGCATTCTGTGCGTGAAGGATTGTAGTCTTAGCTTTGCGTTGGGCAACCTGCCCATGTTTGTTTGAGATTTAGCCATGTCTTCTCGTTGCTGGTTGCTCATTCCAGTCCATTCTCCCTGTATATCCATTGCCTCTTCACCCCATAGCTCTGCATTCTGGCTTGGGGTGGGGGGGCCTTGCTCCCAGTCGTTTTCTGTAATGAGGTTTCTCAGAGAGGGTAGGCATCCACCAATGGCTTTTGTGGATCATCTCCACTCTCTCCCTTTGCAGATTTGTTGTGGAACCAATTTCCCACCCCTGTGGATCTCCTCTCCCATGGTTTTCTGTCCATTATTAAAAATTCTATAAAGAAAATTGCAAGGGCTCCAGGTTTCTTTGGTTGCTGGAACTGGTGATGAACTTACTTGAATTTGGATGATCCCTATATGATACTTTTCCGCATAAAGTCTTTTATATGCCTGGCAACATCAGCATATTCTGGCCACAGATCACCTCCGTCCATTCCTTCAGCACAAGATCATGTCTGTCTCAACATCTTTAAACCTTTTAACAAAACATTTGTCCGTAGGTTTGCATGGTTTTCTATTTATTTCATTCATGCTTTTGCTGAAATGCTAAATCCTTTAACTGGTCTTCTCCAACTACTTAACAGTTGATTCAGTTCCTATCAAAGTTTCTAGCACTCATGCTGTGTTTTTTTTTTTTTTTTAATCAGGCATATAATATGTTACAACATTATCTATTTGCTAACTTTATAGTGTCTGTCTTATAAATTTGTGAATCTTAAAACATTTTGCAATATCTTACTGATCCTTTGTGTATTGAACCAATGCCTTTTATATGGTTGATGGTTAATCAATGCTAGATACATAAATAAATAAGATGGAAATTGCAGCTTCTGTTATGTTAGTCTAGTTCTTCAAGTCAGAAAATTAAGTGGAAACATTTTCTGTCTCAGCCCTCCAATTAAAGCAAAATAACTAAAAACAGTAAAAATTTAAGATACACAAGAAAATGTGCAGAATCCTCCCATTTAGATCTCTTTGCTATTTGTTTGGTCAATATCCTTATGCAAGTATCCTGATAGACTCCACAGATGAATGCTCACAGTATGAAAATTCACCATCACCCATGGGCCTATGGTAAACTTGCCATCTTCAATGTCTTCTCTCCTGGGTTCTTAGGTGAAGTTTGCAATCCCAGGAAAAACATTTCCTCCATTTCTTTCAAATGTATCTGAGGATCAATAATCATCATTATCTTCATGACTACATGCAAGGAAGACACAAGTTAAAATAAAAATCACCTACTGGCAGTGAGTGCAAGAGGGCAGGAAAGTCACATCATCCTAAGTACCTACCCTCCTTAAAGAGATGGTGTCTTTGTACCTGTTTTATCACAAAATTCCCCTCAAATTTGATTCCTTCTATTCATCCTAGTATACTAATCTATAGAGATAATTGCATTGATTGAAGCTTACGTGTCTGCAGAGTTTTCCCAGAATTTTCTGTAGAGGACCAGGTCATGAACACTTAAGGTTTTGCAGGTCACACCCAGGCTTTGCACAACCACTCTCAACCCTGCCTCCAAGGTACCAGAACACAGATATCTTATTGGTGAATGAACATAGCTGTCTTTCAGTAAACTCTACAAAAGTACTGACTGAACTTTCCTTGAAGGTGGTAGCTTGCCAACCTCTATGTGACTTTATCATCATCTTCATAATGGTAAGCACTGACTTGCACCTGACTCCATCTGTCTCCTTTTCATTATGTCTCAATCTTGCCACTTTCTCCTCTTGTTATATTACTAGAAAATTATCTTGACTTCTCCAACTCTGCATCGCACTACTTAAAAAACCTGGCACTCCCCTACAACACCATTCCCAATAGCCCTCTCAAATGATGGCTCCATATTATCCTATAGGACATACACTTCTAAGTAGATACTGGGTTAGGTTCACCACCTGCTGCTTCCAAACTATTAGTTTTCATTGTTATAAACAACACGAAAAGTAATCCGGAAAGGAGACTGTATCATTCACTATTCTTTTTCTTCTTGGTTTTTATCATCTGCAAATCTTGAGACCATTTGTTCTTTCTCATCGAAGATTTATGCCACTTGTTCACTATCTTCTGTAATCCAATACAATGTAGTTTCATTATTTAAGGTGACAAATCACTGATCCTCTCTGAGCTCTCTGCACACTAACCATTGCATCTTCAATTTTAATTCCTCTGTCTTCTTCAGTCAGAAATTCCCCAAAACAAATGTGAACTTGCCATCAAAGAAAATGTCCTGTTTCCAAAATCACTAGCCAAAGTTTATTGCTCAAAATACCTAACTCTATATTTCTGGGCATTTTTCCTCTGATGGTTTCTGATGTTTTTATACATAATTTATCAAATCTAGAGTCCAATTCATTGAGTGAATGTCTCCCAATATTAGTAAGCCTAATATTCACCTTAATTTCATGCTTATCCAATTTATATTTTTAGTCAGGATTACTATACTATGCTTGTGCTCTCCTGTACACTAAGTGATTTTATCCCTTTGCCTTTCATCAAGTGTTACCCCAAACTTGTCAGAGAGACCTTTTTGTCTTTCTTCACTGGTATTTACATAGTGGAGATCAGCAATGGCTTTCACAGATTTGCACTTAGACCCAAACTCAATCAAGTTATATATATTAATATGCACTGTTTCATGTTTCAGTCATGTTTCCATAAAGTGGTTTAGAAAATCCATTGATACTGGAGATGTTAGTGATTTTTATGCAGTTCTAAAGTATATAGATAAAAGAGATGGATAATTTTTTTTCAAGTTTTTCCTCCATAAAAATAGTGAGTCAAATACCAGTTGTGAGATAGTTCCTCAAACCTTAGCAAAAAGAACACTGAAATAAAGACTGAATTGTTTATGCTGTAAAGGATAGATATAATTTTCTGCCAAGAATTTACACTGAAATTTATGAAGGAACAGATTTTGTGAAATCGTTAAATGCTATTCATTCTGTGTGATGATGTTGTTGCATTGAATTTATTGTGTGTAAAATGATTTCATATGCTAATTTAAATGGGGAGAATGCTCTGCCATGGAGTCTTTATGCATATGTGCATGAATATTTCCTTATGCTATGCTTGGGTATACTCCAATCTCATCCAAGAGTGAAAAATGAACTTTGGATGAAATTAGAATTGCTACCAAAATACTGATTCCATCAGATAGGAATTATTTTTTTTACATATGCCTTGAGTACAGTGAGGGAGAAATATGTAAACTTGAAAAATGGAAGCTCATTCACAAAAATAAAGGCACACACATCGAGTTGTTGACTTTATGTAGATATTATTTTATGGGAGGGAGGAACCATAAGTTGACATTTGAATGTTAATGCTTCTCAATATTTCAACAGTTTTGTAGCTTGAACATGTAGTTTGGTGTGACACTAAGTCACAAGATGTAGAAATGTTATAATGCTATGATAAACAAAGAAGAAAAATTAATTTGTGGAAATTATGAAGACTGTTTCATGAAGCTCTTATGTGAGGGTAACACTAGTAATATTTTTGTGCTATAATTTATGCTTTAATTTAGGGTTTATCTAATAAATACAAAAATTATGTTAGGCATTTGTTTAACATAAAAAGCATTATTTCTATTTGTTAGAATATATTTTATGGTAGTTTAAATTCACCGATATAGTAAACAAATATGTTTATCTTCAAAAATAAATTTATATTTTATTGAATAAACTACATTATACAATAGTTTCATCACTGCAGTATCACAGTTTTCATATAACATTATATAGATTTATCCCTTTGTGTATGTGTGTGTGTGTGTGTGTGTGTGTGTGTCTGACTGAAGTCATTTAAGTGTTTTTTGGTGGAGACTAAACATGTGTTGTAGACTCCTTGACCAAATCTTGGACATGACGTGAGTTATAAAATAGAAATTGGCAAGACCAACATGATTAAAATAACTAGCTATCCTATTTTACTACACATTCTGAGAAATAGCTAATGAAGTGAAAGGCGGTTGGATGTATTTGAAGTCCAGTAGTTTATTTTCTGTGTGTGTAGAACTGTGTGAGAACCCATGGTTCAAGTTTGCCATATTCCCTACAGTGGTAGACATCAATAGGAACACACAAAATGGTGGCAAGTAAGTGTGAGAACTCATGGCTGGTTTTCTAACTCCCTAGACTTTGGAAATTCTTCAGATAATCAAACATACATTTCTTAATACATCCTGTCATTATATGGCTAGTTAGTCTCTCAAGACAAAAAGAGACAGATCTGCACCCATACTTGTACATAAACATTTATGGCACTTATATCAAAGATAATACAAAACTGACACCAATCTAAATGTGTCAACAAAAGATCTGGGCAAACAATTGTATTAAATCTCTGTGATAATGCAGCTACATTTTATAAAGGAGATAAATACTGATGGACACAATTTGATTGATGTACATTGCATGAAAAAATCTCAGGTGCATTATACTGAGAGGAAGAAATGATGCATGGTGTAACATAGACTGTTATTGCATTGATTCAAAAGTAATATTAATAATATATTCTGTAGATAGAAAAATAGATTATTGCTTGCATGTAGTTAGGGGTGGGATGAAGGAAATTAAGTAGTAGAATAGAATATTTTAGCTTGATGGAAACATTTTATATCCTACTTGTATGAGAAGTTATGTGTTGCTTTATTCATCTACAGCTTAACAAACATCATTTTGCTGTTGTTCAGGGATTTGTGAGGCAAATTACTACAGAAAAGAAATGGTTTTCCCAATCACAGAAACCAATTTTATTGGTTGCCATTTCTGACCATATTAATGAAAATTTTGGCAATGTATCTTGGTCTGACCAGGTTTACCCTTACCTAGTGCCAAGGTTAGTGTCTGTTATACAAAAATGCCATATGATCTCTTAACATATAAGACAATAGCTCTCTCCATACTATTGTATTTATCTTTCTTAGGAAAATCAAAGTACAGTCCTTCTTTAAAATAATAAAGAAAAGAACAGATAGATTTGGAGGGAGAGTAGGAGGAGAAAAGAGAAGAAACCAATTCTATTCTTTTCAATCATATCTCAAGAAAAATGTCTATAAGTTCCTACTTGGACTTTCCTTAATTCATAAGGATTCTAAATTGATTGCACATTAAATCCTAACTTGTAAAAATTAAATCCTTAAATCCTTAATTTGTAGGAATTAACTCAGAATACATGATACAGGTGAAAATAATTAGAGTAATGTCCATGAATTCCTACTGGTACAAAAGAGATGATTGAACAAATAAGAAGCTATAGGTAGTTAGACTTTGATATAATGCAAGGTTGAATGAATGAAGAAATTAAAAAAAATCACCATTAAAACATAGGAATAATTATAGTTGTAGATGACATTTACTTGTTTATAGTAAAAGAAGAATGAGTACACTTCTTAAGAAGAAAAGGAATAATTAAAACAACACTTTTGCTTAAAAAATATTTAACTACTTTGATGGTTTCTAAAAATGTGCTCAAAATCTCAGATACCACCTTTACCAGTCAATCAAGTTTACTATCACCAAAATATATCTTATCATTATCCCATACCCCCAATATGATAACAAATCATTTTAGTTGCTAGGTATTCTCCACCCAAATTCACAAGCATGGACTAAGCATCCATCATAAAATTCTAAGTGTTAATTAAGAGAGACTTTAGAAAATGCCTGCTCAGCATTCTTCAATAGTTTTGGGGTTTATGAATTATAGGAGACTGAGAAACTGTAATAGCTTGAATTAGACTAAAGACATGATAACTAAATCCATTGTAGTATCCTGGATTAGGTTCAGGATTAGAAAAAAAAAGATATTAGCATAAAGATATTAGTAGGAAAAACTGGTGAAATGTGAATAATGTTGAAGAGTTATTAAATAATATTGTGTCAGTGTTCATTTCAAAGGGTTTATATTTTCATTATGCTTATGTAAATGTTAACATTATAGCAAGGTAGCTAAAGGACGTATAGGAACTGTCTACTTTTTTCAGCTCATTTTGCAAGTCTAAAACAAATTCAAATTAAAAAGTTTTCTCTGCAATCTTAGGTCATCTTGAAAATATCATCCACATTATTCAAACTAAACATTCTCTGTTTTAGAATGTTTTGGATACAGCTATTTCAATCATTTTGAGATGGAGAAATACACTTATTTTGTCTAGTTTTATGCAAATTTTGCAATATGTATTCCACAATGTCAGGTCATGGCTATTTATAATTTCATAAACACAAGAAATGCATTATCTATATATTTTTAAATTATATTGGGATCAGCTATTTGGGGCCAAATTTTAAGATATCGTTATTCATGGTTCCCATTTTCGGCAATTTTTACCTTTTTCAAAGAGTTAATTGACCATGTAATTTTTGACTTAAGTGGCTATAATAATTATTAGATCAATATCATACCACCATACCATAGTGTTTAAGGAGAGTAAGAAAACATTAGATAAGCTTAGATTATATATCCTTCAAAGTAAAATCATCATTATTTTGAAAACACAATCACTTTACTTTAAAGCTTAAGATGTTATATAATTGTGTTTTATGCCAAGACTTTGATGAATATTTATTTCTGGAATTTTATAATCTTCCTAAGGCAGCCAAATTTAGCATATGCTTTTTGTTTAAGCTTATGACATTTTCTTGTCCACACAAATCTTTGACTTTTCACCCATACTTCCTTAAAATTAGTTATGTTTGGTCTTGTTCTGGAACATTTGATGGATTGCATATTTATGATTTATTTAACAGACATTGAATGTTAAAGATCATAAATTTATCTTATTTATTGGTAACTCTAATTAGGAATGACAGAAAATTAGAAATAAAGCTGCATTACAAAATATTGGACTTACATTCAGTAAATTGTTGGAAATTATATCTCATTTTCTCAATTATGTTGCAATTGGAGTAACAAGTGCTATTACTCAGTAAGTAAACAACTGAAAAAAAAAAGATGAATAGCCCAATTAAAATATGGACAGAGATAAACTGATTTATCTTTAAAGAAGACATAAAGAACCGGATGTAGTGGTGTGTGTCTGTAATCCAAGCGCTGGGAAGCAAAGAGGCCAGGGATCACTTGAGTTCGCAGGATCGAGACTACCCCGGGCAACATAGCAAGAACTGGTCTCGAAAAAGCAGCCAGGTGTGGTGGTGAGCACCAGTAATCTCAACTACCTGGGAGGCTGATCATTTGCTAGGGATCATTTGAATCTGCAGGACTGAGACTATCCCAGGCAACACAGTGAGACTGAGTCTCAAAAAAAGAAAAAAGACATAAGGATGACCAACAGATACATGGAAAAGTGATCACTCATCATGCAGGAAATACAAAGCAAAGCCACAATGAGATACCAGATTACGCCTCTGAGCATGACCCATATCAAAAGTCCATAAACACAAAATCTGACAAGTTCACTCCTAACCTAAGATGCAAAAAAAAAAAAAAAAAAAAAATCACAAACTTAGAAAACATTGCTATACAGATGGATATATGTCTTCCTGTGTTCACTGCAGCACTGTTTACATTAGCCAACTTTGAAAACAACCTAAGTGCCCAGACACAGGTGATGGCTTAGGAAGATCTCATAGATACACACAATGGAAGACTACTCTGTTATACAGAAAGGCTCCTGCTATTTGCAGCGGTATGAGAAGATTTGGATGGAACTAATACTAAGTGAATTAAATCAAGAGAAACATAACTACTGAGTGGTGTCACTACATGTGGGATATGGTGAAAAAAGCAAAGCGTCAGATAAAGCCATTAATGAACATGAGAAGTCTGACTATGGAATTGAGGTTACCTAGGAGGTGGAGGGACAGGTGTGAGGGGAAGTGGGGCAGGGGCACAATGTGCTATGTTGAGGACTCTCTATGCCATGGTGGTTGTTATGGTGTGGGACCATGAGCTTGAAGTGTATGATCCTGTGCCTCTGAATTATATATGGTGTCCCAAACCATTGTTGCTTGATTTAAAAAGAGAATCAATTAATTTTTGTTTTAATTTTGAGTATACTGTTTATAAATACCATTTTGGCATTTCAAATACATTGGAAAAGAGTAGAAGAAAGTTTCCCCTAATTAGTTCCCCTAATGTTAGTGCCTTAAATATGAACAGAAACTTTAAATTTAGAAATGAACACTGTTATTAGATTATTTTATAAACTTGATTCATTATTAGAATGTCACTAGTTTTCCTACAAGTGATGTTTTTTCCACTTTGGATTGCAAATTCCAATTCAGCAGTTTCTGTTTTTAGTCATAGTGTTTTCTTAAGATCCTTCAATTAGTTACAGTTCCTTAGATTTTTCCTTTTATGAAATTATGAAACGTGTTAAAAATTTTGGCCATGGCATTTTTACCTCTATTGTTGAATTTTAACCAACTATAAAATATGTTCACATATATTGTAAGCATAAATAGATCACAATTTTGTGTTAGCTAAATATCTTTAGAATAACTAAATTAATGAAAATGATCTGCTGTATTTCATTTTCAGTAATCTACATTCATGAAACAGAAATAACCTCCTCTTCAGCCTGAAGATTTCTTATGCCATTTCTTGTACAGTAAGTTAGCTGAGAGGAAGCTCTCACACTTTCATTGTTTTCCTTTCACTATTTATATTATCAGTAGTACTGTATTGACTCTACATTCATTTGGTGAGAACAAAACCTAAATAAAATTGAGAATTAAAATCTATCATCATGGTACATACATATTTTGATGATATTTATATTTTTATTCATAAGAGCATTTTTAATCAAATATATTTCCTTGAATATCATTTTTCTAAACTTTAAAGTAAGGGATTGCATTTAAAAAAATTACTTTCCTTATCTAAAGTATATATCAAATTCTTAAAATACACACAAAGGGGTTAGGGATCATCGCAGTTCGAGTCCCACCTGGGGCCTGCAGCAAGACCTAGTTCCAAAAAAAATAGCTGGGTGTGGGGGTGCGTGCCTGTAATCCCATCTACTTGGGAAGCTGAGGCTGGGGATTGCTTGAGTCTGTGGTACCCCGGGCAATGAGAGCCTGTGGTTCCACAGGTAAAAATAGCAAAACCTAGTCTCAAAAACAAAACAAAACAAAAACAAAAATATTAAAGCCAGTTACGTATTTATTATGTTTCATTGATCCAGGGATCAATGACATTTATTTAGAAATCTGTAACCACATACAACCCAGATTATACTAATGTTTGGGAAGTTTCCAGTGCTGAACTGTAGGAAATGAAGAAAGGCAAGTCACATGGTGAGGGAGTTTCAGTAGTCTGGTTATCAATCTGGTTTTCTAAGGTAAAACACATTGTATTAATTATATCCCAAATGTGGGAAGTTGATCATATCTGAGTTAACTGTTAGCAGTACATAAGAACGTTGAGATATTTTGTATAGTTTTGTAAGTTATTGTCAGAAAATCAATGTATCCTCCTAACAGTACATCTCACAAATATCATTCAAAGGCAATTTTAACTGACATAATTTCTTCTTGAGCTATTACCTAACTAGATTTATTTATTAGGTCCTGGAATTCATTTCTAAATGTCTATTGGTGTTTTCCAATACAAAACAGTCACTAAAAACTTTTTTGTTCTTAGTTTATTTAAACAATAGGACACATTATGAAAGCAGTTTCAACTGTGGGGACTGTATTATCTAGAGAAAAAATTTGATAAAATACTGAATTCCATGAAGATGTTTGATGTGTATATTCACTTAGCTGCATGAGCTTTAATATATTTGTTAAACATGGATGCATTTTTTAAAATTATATTATCCAATTGTGGGAGTTTTCTTGAATACTGACTTTAATTGAAATTGGCTCAAATAGAGCCACTAACTCTAAAGATGGATTTATAAATTTAAAACAAACATTTTCTGCCATTGACCTGCAAGTTATTCACATTTATGTACTTGTGCAGAAAAATGATGACACCATTGTGTGTGTGTATGTGTTCCTATAGTCATCACTTTGTAAGAAAAATAATCACAGTAGTCTATTGAGTGATCTTATATGTTAATTAAATTGTCCAGATGCTCTCTCTTATGCTAGTCTTCCATCCCCTCAGCTAATAGGAAGAACAGGTGGTTGGTATCATGAGAAAAAAAAAAAAGAACAAGGATGATTATTGTTTTTTGATTTTGGTTTTGTAAATTTTCCCAAATCAGTCATTTTTCCAAGGGTCACAACTTTTCCAATAAGATTGTGTTTCTTTCTGAACTGCTTAATTCTGCCAATTTCTATTTAGTCTATTTCATATCTGGGTCTTTGCCACAAATGCAAACTGTTCTGTGGTCAGTGTGTTAAAACAATGATCCAGAAGCAATCTGTGTGCATCAGTTTCAGCTCAAAATATATTCTGTTTTCCTGTCTAAACTGCCAGCCTTGTGTTTTAAGATTCACCACTCAAAATTTTGAAAATGCAGGTCCTGTCTTATAATTGATTTTTTCAGTTTTTGTTTTGTTTTTCTTTCTTTACATCATTAAGCCAATGGTGCATAAAAGAAAAATTCAAGAAAGAAAATAAAATCTCACTTCTAAAAAATATACATTGCATTTTTAAATTTAAGTCATAACGCTTTAACATGTGAAGAATTTTTAGAGCATTCTAGATCAATGTACTAAAAATATTATCACTGAGGTAAACATAAAAATTCATCAAAAGTATGACATTTTAATTAAGGTAGAATATCTCTTTTAAGAAAAAAGAATGTACTACTTATTCTAATGATGGCAAATTTATCATTAAGTACTGAAATTTGAGTATGCATTATGTTCTATTTCAGTATATTTTTCTGATACTTTTAGATCTGGACTCTGCAAAGATATATTTTTCTAGGAGAATCATAAGTAGATTTAATGGAGGATTTCTCTCAATAGGAAGGGAGGGCCAGAGGAAGGGGGGAGAGAGAGAGAGAGAGGAAAGATGCAAGGGAGGATTAGTATGATATGTAAGATAAATATTACTCAAGGAGGATGGTGAGCAAAAAAAGTAGTAGAAGATCAAATAGCTCAAAATATTCGAAGTGTGATAATTCTTAGGATCAGCAGTTCTAAAATGGGCAGCAAAATACAAGAGGGTGATCCAAAGAACATTATGACCTAAATCAGAGAAAATTAACATAAAGGAGAAAACTGAAAATCCTTCCTTTTGTAAAGAGTCCATTGCTACCAAAGAACTGAAATTCCAAAACCAGTTAAAAGTCTTATCACTAATTATAATGTGTAGAACACAATGGGACATGTGGCAATTTCTTTAGACAAGCTGGTTTTAAAAGGTGGGAAAGGGGAACAGAGCCTTGCTGAAATGGAGCTAGCTCCATGCTTCAGGGAAAAATAAAATGACGATCTGTGAAACAATGGATATAAAATAAAGAAATGCAGTTCTACGGTAATAGTAATGGAACTCAATATATAGATATTTCTCTGTGTAAAAATCACTTTATGTGATGACGTAAAACAAAAGATTCGACTGTAGTGTTTCTATCATATAGAAATAAAATGAATGGAAACCTTAATATTTATAGGGAAGGGAAGTAAAAACAATTGATATAAGCACTTCTAATATTTATAAGTACTAGCTAGGCACGGTGGCGTGTGCTTGTAAACAAGAGCTTATGTAGTCGCAGCGGGGTCTGGTGATGGCGGTTCATTCCCGGGGCAATACAGCGAGACCTAGTCCCAAAAAATATCTGGGCGTGGTGGTGTGCGCCTGTAATCCTAGCTACCTAGGAAGCTGAGGCTGGGGATTGCTTGAGTCCGTGGTACCACTGGCAACATGAGCCTGCGGTTCCATGGGCAAAAATAGTGAACACTTGTCTCAAAAAAAAAAAGTAAGTATTTATAACATTTTCTGACACATAAAGTGGTAGAAGACTCTTTGAATGTAGGATATAATAAATGCCTGTAGACTATGCATGGTCTATATAAAATTCATAAATCAAATCCTATAGCAACCAATAAAATGTAAAGCAAAGTCGCATAACAAACAGATGGTGCAAAGATAAAACAAGATATAGAGACAAATCCAAACACAATGATCATAGCATTATATGTCTAAATATTCTAATTAAAAGAAAATATTATGATATTATTAAAAATGTTACAAGACACCCACTTTGAATTTGTTGACACATATTCAAAGTAAATATATGAGAATTTATATACCATGAAAACACTAAGTATAATAAAGTGAGAATGACTTAACAATCTGTTAATAACAGAAATAGCATAAATTTGAGGGCAAAATATATAGACATGCATAAATTACTTTCACTTCTTAGTGATTACTCTGTCATCCACAAGGTGCAACTTTTTACAGTCACATCAGTTCCAAATGCACTTTAGGATACTTTCTTGCTTTAGTTTTCGAAACTGTGAATGATTCTCAATGGTTTTCTTCCTTCTACTTATTTCCTTGAATCATAAGCCTTGTATGTATGTTTTTGTAAAATTTGAAAATATAGATAAATAAAACAGAAAAATGATATATTGTTATCATCCATTGATCATTCTTAGTAGTTTAACATTTATAATTGCAGATTTTCATTCCTGTGATTTTGAATAGCCATACACAATTCACAACACACAGAAATACATATAAAGCAAAAATGACATAAAAATCAGTATTCAATAACTTTTGCAAACTTTTTAAATTGAGATTTATAAATATGATTCTAGGGGACTAAAAATTAATTCAAAGGAATGAATGCATAGTGGAAAAAATATAGTGAATACATAGTAAGAAAAATAATTTCATACCTACCCTTAAAGATATCTACAAAACCAACTTCTCACTGTGAACTTTGGTAACTAATGGAAAGATTTGAACTTAACTTTTCACTAAGTAGAACTTACTTTTCACTTAGAACCCAAAATAACTAATTGATCATCAAAGATGATTTTTGGGGATTAACTGTCAAGCAATATAAAATAATATGTAGAATTTGAAAGTCACGCATGTATGTGGTTATAAAAAATCATGTCTCTGGAATTGCTAACCATTTTTGTTAAATATACTTGTATAATTGAAAGTAAGCTGAGTTCCAAAAATGAGATAATTTCTAATTACAATTGTGGGGAATATTTAATGACTTAATGGAGTACCAAACACTCTATATCCTTATCTAATGGTCAGGCAAAAAATCACACTAACCAGATACCATATCTCGATTACATTTTTTGCATCATTTCTCATGTGTTCGACTGTAATAATTTTCTTCAATTAATGTAGTAATGGAACTCATAAAGCATTATTAACATAATTTTGAAACAAAAATGCAACCCTAAATACAAACTGTATGATTTTTATTTATTTTACAACACATTTTATAATTAGTCTACTGAACAATCTGGCTTGGGGAAAATGGGTAGATGGATAGAAGATTAAATTGATTTAGTATATCTTTAGATTTATTTAGAACATAATTACAGTGATGATTCTTGAGGATTACTATGTAGTTAAGTTAAAATTTTGTCTTTGTTTTTTAAATTTTTCCTATAATTTCACAGATGCTCTGAAAATATTTGAGAGAGAGTAAGAGAGAGAGCAAGAGTGAATGAAAGTGAGAAGTATGTTACTAGGTATAAATGGTATGGATTTGGGGACATTGTGAATTTTGACTTGTTTGATTAACTAGTAAGTTTTGAAAGTTGGATATTGGCAGGATGAGGTAGATAACTGAAATAAATAATCGCATGACATTCAAAAAACAGTGTTTCTTCAAGTTTCTACATACTTTTTATGGTTTACTATAAAAATCATTCTTCATTAGGGTGTCAGTTCTGCATTTAAATACCTAGTAACATTAATAAATAATCATAGTTTCATATCAGATGCTAATTGCCATTTTTAGATTATTCAAATGCCAATAAGGCCTTCAGAAAGTATGATAATCATTTCATTTTCATCTCCATAAATGTCATTCTATTTTTAAAGCCTGAAATTCTAAAATGGATATAAAAATATACAATTATGATAGTCCAAATCTAAAATATAGTTTGAATATGTATGATTGTGATTAACCAAACCAAGTATTGTCAGTATTTCAGAAGGACTTTTTTTGGTCAAAGACAGAGGAATACATAAATAGTCGCTATTTCATGCTAGGTTATTTTCAATATAATGATTTTCCCCATTTAATATATGATATATGTATACATATATATGTATATACATATGATATATATGTGTGTATATATGTGTGTGTGCATTCTTAGTCATATTCCCTGACTTTCCTCACTAGCCATTCTTTTATATTTGTAGGTATGCTTTTGTATATATGCGTTTTGTATAGCATGTTATTATCAATAATTTGTATACATACACTCATGAAGCAGTTTTTTTTCCTTTTCCACCCAGCTGTTTTAAATTCAAAATCCTTTTGTTTTGATTATTTAAAGTTTTGCCAATTGTCATTTCACAACATTGTCAAAGAAAAAGTTACAAAGCTTGGTAAAGATGGCCAAAAAAGACTTCATTTAAGGGGAGGGTCTATTGCAATAGTGTTAGGGAACACTGCAATAGAGTCTGGCAGTGGGGAAGAGAAATGAACTCAGCTTCAATAAATGATAAAATGGAAAATTATTCTCAAAGAGCAGGGTGAAGATTTGTCAATAGGAAATAACAGAAAAAATTTGAAGGATAATGACATATTCTGGTAAAACCTATGTATAGGTTTCTGTAGAAAGCAGGCTAAGTACTCAGATATTACCTGGAGAATGGTGGAAGATAACGATCCCAGTTAGATAATGAAGAGTCATCAGACAGGGGAGATGGGGCTTCTGACTCTAAGGATATACTATTTTTAGTATGTAACAAGGGATTCCGGGACTCCAATCAATTCAAGGGTGCACACTGTAAAAAGGATTTGTCCATCCATGTGCACAAAGGCAAACAAGCAGACTATTAGCATGAAAAAATATTTTAATATAACTGGTGTTCATAGAGTGAGAAAAATGGAGTTTAAACAATGGTTCAATTCTTTGAATTAAATTAAATTTTGAATTTAATATTTTGAATCTTACATTGTTTGAATTGAAGTTAAATTAAATTTTGAGTAAAACCATGATTTAATTGTTTGAGTACAAGTCCAAAAATTTACCCATCTCACACACAAATGTCTATCTAAACTGATTTAAGCCAATGCAGTGCTTTTGAGGCCTAAAATCCTGTATGAAGTTCAAGTTACCTGTTGGCAAAGACCCATAAGGAATGGGTTAAGAAGACCCCAGACTTGGAACAGGAGGAGAGAGATTTAAGTTTCAAATTATACCATATAATCCAACATGAGTTCAAGATGATGCCTGCCACTATCTCTACCAAGGATTAGGAACCCCCCCCCCCACCTATGTGTCTCTCACCTGTTTGTCTTCCAAGAGTCTCTGCATGCTTTTCCTCCACATGCCTTCTTCTAGCAACCAGGTTTCAAATTGAAGCCAGAAAAAGCAATCAGTGTAAAGCAAATACGTATTTTATTGTAAGGCAACTATATAGTGAATTCTACCTCTAGTTCCCAGCACCCCCAATTCAGGAAGTCAGGTTCATGGTATGTTCTTAGTTGTAGTTCTTGGCATATGAGCTCTTTTAAGTGTGGAATTGAAGGTAGAGTCTGTAAAAAAATCTCTGGGTGTAGATTATTTTCCAATAGTTTTTTTTTGCTAAACTGTACAATGTAGTCATGGAAATAAAAGTCCATCTTGTAGTTTAAAAAAAGTAGAACCAGGTGTGGTGACACACACCTGTAATCCCAGTTACCTGGGAAGCTGAGGCTGGGTATCACTTGCATCCAAGGGCTGTAGACAACCTTTGGCAACAGAGCAAGACCTAGTCTCTTAAAAATAAAAAAAAATAAATTAAATTTTAAAAAATAAAAATAAACATGAAGAGTAGACAGGATTAGAGAATTATGCTCTAAATCATGGTCATTGTCAAGAATTTTCTTTTGTTTTTCCCTTTCCAAAACAAAATAAAATGAAAGCTTACCTGCTAATAAAAATCTAAAAACTTGATTATATATTTTACACACACATGAACTTAGGAAAACAGTGTTTTTTCTTTTTCCCCAGAGTAAAATGAAACTGAAAGATAATATAGTCCCATTTGTCTTATTAACGTTGGGGAGATATAATTTATAATTCTTACCCTTTTCATAAGATGTGTTCTTATATTAATCACAACTACCACTTACCAGTTTTTCTGTTTCAATTTAATTAAAAAAAATGAATTCTTGATTTTACCCTAAAAATATACCCAACAATTCACTTTTTATATTTGGAGATTTGAACAAGTTTTTTCTTTTTTCTTTTTGTACACCTTGAAAAATCCACTAGTAAAATTTATTATGTTTTGTTCCAGGAAATGCAAATAAGTTAATAAAGATTCCAGTAGAAAATATCAGAAGTGAGTAGAGTCAACAAATTGAGTTGGAATTCAACAGTGTTATATATTATTTTGTTTATTTTAATTACTGATAGGTCCTTTGAGATTAACACTTAAATAAAGGGAAAATGTTGCCTTATGTTGAGTGCCAGGAGGACTCATAAATAATACATACATATTTGCTACTTAGTACCTGCATTTTAATCAGTTGCTTTCTGTCAGGTAGTAATGTATTTTTACATCTGTTATATGATTTAATTATTAGCACTCCAATGACTTTGAGCATACAATTACAACCTTTGTAATGCAAAAATTTAAATTTCAGAGAATTCTTTTGTAGATGTCTGTCATATCACTTCTGAAATCTTCAGTTTCAGTTCAAGAATTAAGCACTTTATGTATTCTACATAAAATTCATTATGAGCCACTCATATTAGAGATAAGACCTTATAAACACAGTAGGAAAAAAACAACAGCAGAGCAATAGTTCATAGGGACATCTAGTCAGGATAGTGCTGTAGGACAGGACTCAGTTCTATGGGATCTCCTTATTTTTGTCAGAAGTGTCACAGAATTTCCCCCTTAGCACATGGGAAGCTGGATCTTACATCATCCATGACAGTCTACATTTTTTGAGAATTACAATGGGATGGGTGAGGTTAATTACTTTTATGGGGCTGTATTGATGTCCAAGGAGAAATGGTTCTTTGACAGAGTGTTCTGAGAATGCAAAACTTTGCCTGGGCTATTGTCAGCGAGGGGAGAACCGGCTCTATTTTCCTCTCTGGAGCTCCTGTCAGTGACATAGGGAGAGAATGCACGGATACTAAATCTACCATGTCATCTTTTACCAGCAATACTAAAAACGAATGCGCTAAGAAGTAAGGGAAGGGAAGGAATGATTTGAAAGATTGTCTTGTGAAAGCAGGCATTTGCCACATTTCCCTATCTCTAGTGCAGTGTGGATGGGGTCTATGTTAAATCACATCATTTTTCATGGAGTTTCTCTCATGCATTATATTTATTAAAGTTTTGTAACCATATAAAATTTCAAATACAGTTTTTGTAACCATATAAAATTTCAAGTAAAGTTTGTATCATAAGAGAATGAGTGAGTTTGCGAAGCAGTGTAAACAGCCAATCAATAACTGTGTGTAGATATAATATTCAGGATATCACTATGGTCATTTTTATTATGTTTGATATATATATCAAAGTTATGGCATGATTTATCTGACTAAAGCTTCAAAGTTTACCTTTAATTTTTGTATTCACTGAAAATATAATTATTAAAATGATTTAAATATAATATAATAAAATGTAGGTACTTGAGACAAAATTAGAGTGTTTCCACAAACTCAATATAATTAAGATGTTTTATTAAAATTTAATGTCATTTTCTTATGTGTATATTTTCCTCATACTTTATTCTTGAAAATATGCAAATTTTTTTTTAAATTTTCCTCAATAGTAATACTGGTCATGGTATAGGATAGCGACCATGGCATTTTATTAAGTAATAATTGATGTTTGGATTTATATTTTATAGCACTACTTTATGAACAATATTGGATTTGAAGTATCCTTAATATTTTATAGAAATACTTTTTGGACAATATTGAAGTTGAATTATTACTAAAATGCTTCTATAGAGAATAGTTATATAGTATAAACTAATACAATCTCCAGGATATGAATGATTTATCAAAGGATTGTTTTAATTATTGGGAAAATGCTGAAAATAACGTGGCAGAAAATGTAATACTAAGATGTGAAATACCGTTTAACTAACATGTACTAGATGATATGTAATTAAATCATTCCTGGGAAATGATTATCAGTAACTTAGTTTGAATTTATAGTTTAATAGGTATTTTTATAAAAATAAAATATAGGCATGTTTCATTAATTAGCCAGGTGAATCAATTAGGACAATTGGGAAGTTTTTTTGAGATATCACGGTATATATTTTGAGGTAAGAAAAATACTTGGCAGAGTTTTAGTGAACAGAGCTGTTTAACTCAGAATGATACTTGATAAGTTATATATATATATAGAAATATTATAAATGCTTACTACCATTTTCTACTATCTATAATCAATGAAAAACTGGAATTTTTTAAAAGAGAAAATGGAGCATCCATAGTATTTACAGATATTATGTACCTTGCTTTTTACTACAAAGCTTTGTCCTGTACAAATTATTACATGAAAGCCTATCTTATTATGATGGTCATCTTCACCAGTTTTATGTAAAAGTGAAAATAACAATCAGCATATTTAAGATATACTTCAAAAATTTAGGTATATTCAAGATTTCTACTTTGCTCTATAATAGGCAGTAGAGAAACAGGTTCTGCTCTCTTGCATAGATTCTAAAGTCTGAGGAAACACATTTCAACCCACTTATAAGCATTATTTTTATAAGAATAGACTATTTCAGCAGGAAATTCACTTTCCATATCAGAATATAGAAATATGTTCTTTGCATTGATTACACATAACCCAGTCAACTGGAATGTGTATCATGTACTGGCTATTTTACAATTATTGTTTGAATTTATTTCAATGATTCTTTAATGTGGTTGAATTCAAAAGCAATTACAACTGAAATAATACACCAAATACTACATACATCTATGTAAATTCTCATTTCTAAGTTTAGCAGACAAAGAAATACTGACTCTAACAGTAATATGAAAGGAGTAAATCATTCCGAAAGTTTATCAAAGTATCAAACATAAATGAAAAATTCTTCAGTGATAAGAAGTCCTCAGTAACATTGATTGATCCACATTTTTAAGGGTAAAACCAGCCATATTTCATCAGAGAGTTTAGACACTGATAAATTTATCACATGGAAACCTTTCTAGTATGAGACCCATACAGCAATAAAATGTTGCCTGTTGTGAGAATTTACAACCATAGTATGAGATTCATAGTGCATCCTTTTATTTATTGTAAAATTCTCCTGAATACTAGTAAAGTTATAAATGGTGAATTAAATGCCAAAAATGTAGTGCAATTCAATATAAGATTTTACTTAAAAAAGCAAAAATAATTGGGAAATGATTACCAGTAACTTATTTTGACTTATAGATTAATAGGTATTTTTTATGACATTGAAATATGATTTCTTTCATTAATTAAAATTAATTTAATTAATTTCATCATTAATTAAACAAATAAATCAATTAAAACAATTGGGTTTTTTTTGATAAATCAGGGCATATATTTTGAGTTGATAAAAATACATGGTAGAGTCTCTAGTAAACAGAGCTAAGTTTAACTCTCAAGAATTTTTTTACTTTGCTCATAATTTCAATCAATATGGAAAAAGATGTTCAAACAAAGTCTTAAGAATAATAAATTCTATATGTCTATTAAATCTAGATAATCTAATTTTGAAAATTTGATCCCTTCTTACCAGATTAATTTGTACTTGAACAAGATTCTAACACATGGGCTTTATACACATTTTAATGAAATTTTTAATTTTCAATAAGAATATTAAAAGTGATATCTCAAATAATATTAACTGAAAGTTACATAAAATAAATTCCTTAGTAATTGATCTACACCAAGTAACAGTTAAAATTCATGTTTTTAGTAAAGAAATAAATAGAAATGGAAATAACTTTCTAATATAAAACAAAAATATTCTAACCTAGTACTGAAACAATATTATTTTTATTGAAAATGTACAAAAGACATAGGAAGTTATTTAGAATGACGATGAGATCTCTATTGAACTGCTCCAAAACAGAGGTGAAGAAGTGTATTTCCTAGATACTTGAGACTCTAGCTCTGAGATCTCCTTGCTTTACAGTTAAGTGAATGAAAAACTATTGAAACCAATTCTGGTGGGACTAACCTTGGTTTAAGCTGTGAACAATGAGGACTGATCTTTCAGTTGTCAAGAGAAGGCTTAATTCTATTTCAATGGTTAGGAAGTTTATATTATCATTTTTTTTTCTTTAATGAATAGTATTTATACAAAAGCTCCCTCTTCAACTCAATATCATGCAGATTTTTTTTTTCAAAGACTTTGTCCAGAAGTTTTATGATTTGACATTTTGTGTTTAGGGCTATACTACATTTGACTTTCCTTTTTGTAAAGTAAGAGGTCTTTATCTAGATTTAGCTTTTGGTCATAGGCATCAAATTGTTCCACTCTTTGTTGAAAATGCTTTTCCCTTTGAATTGCCTTTTTCTTTTGTTAATAATCTGCTCTCTGTATTTGTGTGGATTCTATCTCTGGCTTCTACAGGTTCTATTGATTTATTTAACCTGTTTTCACTAGCATCATATCTTCTTGATTACTATCACTGCATAATATTTAAATTAAGTAGTATAAGTTCTCCAGTTTGGGTCTTCTTTTATATTGTATTCACTTTGCATCCTTATTTTGCATCTTTTGTCTTTATGTATATATTTTAGCATTAGCTTGTGTGCACCTACAAAGTCATGAGATTTTGATTGAGATAGTGTTGGTTCATGGATCAACAGATTTTAATAGATCTATTAGAATTAATGTTCAAATTCTTTAAATAAATGGTGGAATTGCTAGATCATATGATAGTTCTTAATATTTTGAAATTTTCCCGTATTGTTTTCCATAGAGGTTAGACCAATTTATATTTGTACCAACCTGTATAAGATTTCTTTTTAATGCATATCCTTTTCAAAACTTGTTTCCAACCTTTTTGATACAGTACATCCTTAAAAGTTTGGGGTGATGTCTCCTTGTGATTTGGCTAGTGTTTCCCTAATTATAAGTGATATTGAGTCATTAATTTTTAAATTTTACCTGTTGAACATGAGATCTAGAAAAAGAGAAATTAAGGGGGAGGGGTGAGGAAAGCTTGTTGGCCATCACATCAAAAGCAATAAAATATCTAAGAATAAGCAATAAAGGAGATGAAAGTTTTGTACAGTGAAAATTTTAATTCCTAACAGAAGAAAAATATATGAAGATGCTCATAGATTAGACAAACTGACATTGTTAAAATGTCTATACTACAAAAAATAATATAGAGATTGAATACAATGCCCATCAAAATTTCAACGGATTTTTTCTAAGTAATAAACAGTAATAAATTTTGTATGGAATTGTAGAAGACCCTGAAGAGCCACAGTAATCCTGAGGAAGAAGGAAATATGAAGGTTTAATGCTCCCAAAGTTCAAAGTATATTATAAATTGACATTAATCAAAACAGTATGACACTGGAATAATAACAGACACACAGATTGATGGAACTGTATTTAGAGGGAAAAAATTAACCAAAGTTTATTTACATCAGTTCATTTATGACAAATGAGTCAATAGTGTACAATAAAGGATTTATATACCTTTGACAAAGATGCTAAAATAAATAAATACATACATATATATGTATATGCATATATATATTCTGAAGGCTTAATATTTCAATGGAATTTGAATAAATATCCTAAATATATGAGCATTTAATATTTTCTTGAAGGACTGTTTAAGCTAGTATAAAGTACTAGCAATATTATTTAAGTTATCATAAAATCCCATTACTATGTATTCTTTAAACTTCCTTTGTTTTATAAGTTTGAATTCTGAAAAGCATTTCACCTAAGATTGAATAATTTAATTTTAGAAATGCAATATTACATATATACTAGACATATTTTACAGGATTGGAATTCTGAACTAAAAGGACACAAAGTAGGAAGGAGATGAAGGGATGGATATTTGCAAAATATTAATTTAAACTAACCACAAACATATGCTCTATGCTCCTCTTGTTTCTTAAATTGACTTTCAGCAACTTAGCAAAAATTTTAACAAAAAATTAGCAATTTTTAATTGAAGTAATATTCTGATATGTCTGCTAATTATGACTGCTGTAGCATACCTGCCAAATCACTCATAGTCCATTGTGTTTCTTTCCCTCATTGCTCTTTCCCCCACCTATACCTGGATGCTTCAATTCTCCCCCATTTATTTCTTTAATCAAAATTATCTGGGGGTTTTCATGTGAATTATTGTCTTCATATGTACCTAAGTAGCAGTAATAAATGGAGACGTTGTTATGAGTGTATTGATTTCCCATGGGTGATTTCACACAGGAAACAGGGAGCAAGCAATGCATTAGACATGAAACAGTTTTTTTTTTGTTTTGTTTTGTTTTTTTTTTTTTTTTTTTTGCATTAGCTATCAGGTGTCAGGACGAGTAAAACAATGACAGCAATATTAATATATCTCTTCCAGGTGACAGTAGAAATATGAAAGCTATTGATTTTATAACATCTTTAAAATCAGGAATAAATCATTGCCTCATGAAGAAAGTGACATATTTATTTATTTCAAACATGGCATTTTTACAGGATTTATATGTCATTTTTATGACATGTTCTACTTCCTACATTTTAGATTTAAGAATACAGATAGAGGTTTCCATTTCAAGATAATAACAAAAGCAGATGAATTTTATCACCCATATATTTTTGAATGTTTAGGTAAAAGAGTCTCAGCAAATTCATGACATCCAATAAAATTCAGAGAACAAAAAAAACAAACACCAAAACAGAGGCAGAAGAGAAAAAATATTAAACTGGAGTTCCACAAAATGAAACATGAAATAACACACAATTAATCAAAACATCTTGCATGTGGGATGTCATTACAACAAAACCTATGATTAGTTTTGGGTTTCTGTATTAACAAAAATGGAAAAAGAAAAATGGAGCAAATTCTAGTGTAAGGGGAAATATTAAGACTAAAGTTTTATCTCACTGTCAGCTTATGAGTACGACAACAATAGAGATGAAAAATCAAATATGCCTGATCAAAAAATGTAAAGTCAAAGACCACATTTGTTTTCTTTCTGGTTCTTCAGTTAAGCACAGTTTGGGTTATTACTGCTTTTCTTGGTTAATTGGAGAGAATAGAAACAGATAATTTGTCCATCACTTCCTATTAGTATTTTTATATTATATTTGCCAAACTTGGTTCCATTTGAGTTTCCCTGTGTAAAAAAGGTATTTAACTTAGAGCAAACAGCACAGGCATAAACAAGCACTTTGGTAGATGTTCTTAAAAACAAAGAAGTCTGTGCTGGCAAGTGTTTACACATAATAAAATTAGAAATTTTTAGAACTAGAGAAGACTTGACTGGAATTTGCTCTAAAATCCTAATTTTCCATACTATTGAATGCACTGCTTTGCCCATGTGGGTACAGAGAAGGCAATAACCTGTACACAGGCTTTCTGACTCCAAGTGTAAATCTTAATCTCCCTATGGTGAAGATTAGCAGATAATCTCTGTTTTGCATGCTGGTGTGTAGCTGATTTCTTACATGTTTTTCCTTTACACATTCTGAGATAAAATCTTCTTCATGAAGTGAGATTTTATGTAAAAGGGAAATATTAATGAAATGCATATTTAAAGAAATGCATATTTTCCACTAAATATCAATAACTGCGTGGAAAAGAACACATCTTCTTCCATCTCCAGAACCATAAGGTTTGCTAACTCTACACAGCTGTCGAAATTTAAATAACTGGCATGTGGGGACAGGGTGAAATTTAGCCTTTTCAAGCAGATTTTTTTTTTTTTTTTTTTTTTAGCAATGACATATTGTCTCATCAACACATCTAGGAGCTTCTATTTTTGAAATGCTTCACTTATCACTTGTGGAGTGTTGAAATGGAACCTATTTTTTTCCCCCAAAGCGAATATTCCTTGCAAAGACAGATTGTGTCATATGCATTAAGAAACTGTCCCTCATGAAATACTCTATGGAGACAAGCACGTGCTCTCTGTCTGCAAAAATTGAATATTTTAAAAAGCAGAACTTTTACTTTATCTTGAAAGATAATTTTGTTAGGTGCTAATAATTTAGTTATTTGATTTTACGGTCCTTATGAAATCTAACTGCCAAAGTAAAATCCTATTGCATTAAAAATACATTGTTTAAGAAATGGACAACATAGAAATACAATGAATGTTGAAATCACAACAAAACTTTCTTTGGGTAGCAAAAAAAAAAAACAAAAACGACTTCATGTGCCAACCTCAGATGAATTGCATTCTGGTCTGTGACATTGTGCAAGTCACAGTGCTATATTTACCATGCACATGTGCACATGTGTTGGAAGAGTTTTTAGAATTTATTTGAAGTCTGTAAAATGAAGAAAATAACATTCTTAATTTTGGGTTGTATTTTCTTAATTTTGGAGACTTCAAATAAATTTTAACTACTGCACCAACACGTGTGCACTCAGGCATGGTAATCATGCTACTGAAAATGGAACTCCCATTTAACCAAGACACACCACCATAGAGAATATACCCAAAGGATAGAAAAACACTCATTCAAAAAGACCCCTGTACCTGGATGCTTATCATCTCAGCACTATTCACAATTACCAAAATATGGAAACAACCCAAGTGCCCCAAAACTGACAAATGGCTGAAATGATGTATGTATGTACACAATGGAATATTATTCATCAATCAAAGAATGTAGATGGAGCTAGAAGGAATCATGTTAGTGGAAATAAACCAGAAAGAAAAAGAGAAATACGTGATGATCTCACATATAGGAGGGATATAGGGAAAATAAACAAGCAGACAAGGAAAATTTAAAACTTCCAACAAAACTGAGGCACAGAGCAAGAGAGGGGGAGGAGGGTAAAACCGGGGGAGGGGAAGGGTACAAGAGATTCAGATGGTTCACTGGTGATAAGGTGGTGGGAGAACCTCAGGGTGCACAATGATACAATATATACATATGTGTGTGTGTGTCATCAAAAACTTTTTGTAAATTATAGTTTTCTTTCAAATAATTTATGTTCAATTTTCTTACATGGAAGTTAATTAACTGATGAATCCCTATGTATCTATATCTGCATCTATTGTGAAATGTCAATTTTATTTCCCTTTTTGTGACTACTGTTTATCTCCTGGATAACAAATTATCCTATTATATTGGATATACAATAATTTTTCTTTCTATTTTACATATCACAGGCTTTATTTTATAGTTCATATTTATCATTCTTCTTGGTTGATTATTACTGAAGAATTAGCAATTATTAATCTTCTACAGAGTAATTCCTTAAATACCTTATGTAAATTCTCACTTTTTAGAGTTATGTTGATTTTCCCCAATTGTAACTTTACAGGTATTTTCCCCACTCTGATGAATAGTTTCTTGTAATGGACTCTTTGTCTTTTCATTCTCATAGGATGAGCATTGTTGCTAAGTATGAAGGATTTCTGGGTAACTCTTGTCTATCTTCAGAAGTGATTTCATGCAGTCATTTGGGAAAGGAAGAATGTTTATTTACATACGACTCTTCACTTGTCCAATCTGAGGGCTCTCCTTCCCTGCTTTATGATGCAAGTATATACAAGCAGTCTGTGTTTTACTTAGCCATGTGGATGGAATTGTCAGATTTTGATCACTCTAGATAAAAATGCCACAATTATTGGTCACCTAATTTTATTTATTATATTTCCCCAAAACTATAGTGAAATGAATTCATTTAAGCAAATGATCATGTATCGATCTTCTTCAGAATATGGTCTCCATTAGTGTGAATGTTGTAAGTAATCATATTAGGGAAGATCTAAAAGACACATGTCTTGAAAAACAAATTGATGTACAAGTCAGAAACCAGTAAGATGGTGAGGAAATAGGGCAGGAATAGGAGTGATAAGAATCAGAGCTCCTTGTATTCATATTAAGAAATATCATGTATATGCCCAATAAAATTTTAGAAAGCTTTGTACATAATCATATACTATTCAAAATGATCCATTTATTAGTGCTTACTAAGTGCCAAACTCTTCACAGGACATTGATCTGTTGAGTTAGTTTTCATAATGCTGACATGATTGGTGAATAGTTGAATAGTTTGTGCATTAAAGAGTTCTAGACTTTTTTGTGGTATCAGGAAAGAGAACCCAATCCTAGCAGTAGCAGGTGACTTGCTTAAAGTTACTTTGCAGGTGAATAAATAGTAGAGCCAGTCATCATGCCTTTCCAACCCATTCTTTTAGTCATGGTGCTGAACCCTAAGTGTACGTGGGATACATAAATACTACGTATTGCACTCACTAGGTAGTATTTGAAGGAAATTAAATTTTGATCTATGTGTTAACATGACTTACTAGCAAAAGTTTCATATGGAGCAAAACAATCATGTGACAAGTTGGTAAAGATGAAACATGTTTACAAAACTTTAATAATATGTAAACCCCAACCATTTAGTCTATAGATAGACACACACTTACTGTGAGGAATGAGGACATGAGGAATGTGATGGGGATGACAAACAATATTTTTAAGTCTGATTGTTAATTCTAAAGTGGTTTTGGGCCAGAAAACAAGAATGAGGAAAAAGTGTGTATGTTCAATGAAATTATATTTTAGATAAAGAAACCCTGAAGAGCAGATATGTGGGTAAACCCCTATTCATTGAGGTTTTTTTTTTTTTCCATAATTTCTTTTCTTTTCTTCTTCTTTTTTTTTTTTTTTTTTTTTTTTTTTTTTTTTTTTTTTTTTTTTTTTTTTTTTTTTTTTTTTTTTTTTTTTTTTGAGACTAGGTCTTGCTATTTTTGCCTGTGGAACCGCAGGCTCTTGTTGCCCGGGGTACCACAGACTCAAGCAATCCCCAGCCTCAGCTTCCCAGGTAGCTGGATGACAGCCACGCGCCACCATGCCCAACTATTTTTTTGGAACTAGGTCTCACTACGGGCTCCAGGCGGGACTCAAACTGTGATCCCTAGCCCTGGTCACTTCATAGTCTGAAGCTTACAAGCACGAGCCACCATAATTTCACTCAGAACATCAGAGTGCCAAGAAATTGGAGCAAAACTTGCCAACTATCCAAGCAAACTTGAAAGGCTTCCGGGCCTAGTGTCTGGCATCAACCTGTTGCCCCACAGACAAACTCATATGCAATGTGATCTCTCACCTGTGGACGCAGAAACCTCAGCCAAGGACAGACTTCAAGGCAAAGAATCACAATCATCTGTCTACACGTACACTGTAAGTGCATGACTAATGGGGAGATGAGCAAAGGCTTATGAAATAATGATAAAGCAGAATGCACAGGAGTTTAGAAAATAAGCATATTTCTTGTAAAGACCTCTGTCCAAGGACAGAAAGCAATTTCAGGAAACCTTCACTTGTAAATGTGTATTAGCCTTTTAATCTGCCACCGAATTGACTTTGCTAGTAATCTGTGGAGGATTTTCCCACCAATGTCCATTAGGGATACAGGCCTGTAATTTTTTTTTTTTTTTTTTTTTTTTTTTTTTTTTTTTTTTTTTTTTTTTTTTTTTTTTTTTTTTTTTTTTTTTTTTTTTTTTTTTTTTTTTTTTTTTTTTTTTTTTACTGTAGCATCTTTGTCTAGCTTTGGTATCAGAGTAAGGCCAACCTCAGTGGATGAATTTGGAGGTTTCTTCCTTTTTAATTTCTTGAAGGCACTTGAGAAGGATAGGTGTTATGTTTTCCTTAAATGTTTAGTAGAATTCATCAGTGAAGACATCTAGGACTGAACTTTTCTTTGCTGGAGGATATTTGATTGTTGATTTAGTTTCTTTACTGGTTATAGAATCTGTTCAGAATTCTGTTTCTTCATGATTCAATCCTGATAGGCTTTATTCCTAGCTACTTATCTAAGTGTACCCACTTTATAAGTATATAACTCATTGTAGGCTCTTATAAGCCTAAAATTAATTTCTGTGGTATCAAGGTAAAGTCTCCTCTCTGATTTTTGATTGCAGTTAACAACACTACACTACTTTTAAAAACATTAGAGTGTGGAGCTCATGTTATACAAATTCGCTCAAATAACAATGAAAGCCATTAGAAACTAGGTAGACATGAAAATTAGCATAAAACCAGAAAGTAAATGATAAAATATAATGCCCACATGATCTGCTGTAAGTCAATGTTATTAAGAAAAGGGAGAAGTGAATAAAATGAATAGTGCTAGTGTTACAGTAAGAGAAAGAGAGGGCCAAAAAGCAAATGAAAAGACAACTTGAAGTTACCCAGTAAATGTTACAGGGAAGGTAATTGTATCATATTTACTTTCTAAAAGCAAATTTAAAAATAGAGAAACTAAATGTAGAATATTCCATTAATAAAAAATAAGAAAAAAGTTTTATATTCTAGATATACTTTATTTTTACCAATGTTAAATTGAAGTATGATAGAATGGGAAACAAACAAAAAACAAAAATCAGCAGTGACTAGGAAGACGTAATAACGTAATCAGATTAGCTTGACTTCTAAGCAATTGTCAACACAAACATGCACACTTCATACTTGAAGATGAAGTAAGATAGAAGTGCATATCTCTCTCATAAAAGAGGTCTTGGTGATAGAGGATTGACATGTATTCTAAATATTAGGACTCTAGACTTCTTTTAACTCACTATATTATTTAACTGAATGTTTGTTCTCTAAGGTTTCCTCATAGCTTGTACTTATGATTCAAAAGGCTGCTGAAGCTCCAGTCATCATGTCTGCATTCCAGCCATTCCAGATTTTGGAATCTGCATAAGAGTATCACATCATATTCCTGCTGACATCTTTTTACTTGGAACTTATTAATATGATCAAAGACTTCCCTGAGTGTGATATCACAGAAAATTTATACTGGTACCACAGTACCAAATAGTTCATAAGTAAAGAACAGGAAATTGCTTGAGTCTAGACAAAAAGAGTAAGTGATATGATTCAAAAGATGATGTGAACACAGAGATGTTTTCAAATATCTTGGTAATTTAGTGGGTACAGGCTTGTTAAATTTATTAAGTGGCATATATTTGTATGCTTTTATATACATCAAATAAAATAACATTGACTTATTGGAGAGGCAAAGTCGTGGAGGTAGTTGACAGATCTATGATTAATAGGTACAAATTAATTTTAAGATGTACTTATCTAGATGTTTATATGTATGTTTATGTATATAGGGTGTATATGTTATTATATACTATATAGAGGCATATACACACCCACAGACACACAGTCTATATGCATATAGGTGTACAACTACATAAACACTACTGCTGCCCACATTTTACTTTAAGTCATCATCATCAGTTGCACAAGCAGAATGTGTGTGACTGTCAGCTCTGTATAACTGCCTCATACTTTACACGGTTTATGTCTTCCTTTCTCTGAAATGAGCCCATATCCTTTTACTGACTTACATGTGAAAAAGAAAACAATAAGAAGATCTGGTACCATCAGGTAAAGCCATCATAGTTCCTCTACTCTGGTGAGACTTTTCTTAAGTCTGAATCACCATTCAAATTCTTCCACTACCCAATCTCATGCCCTTCTCTTCTCTCAGTAGTTAATCCTTAGGGCATTCTTCTATATAATTCCTGCATGCAGATTTCTACCTTAATGTAACTATTGCAGAAAATTCAATAAGAGAAGCTAGAGGTGACTATTATTTGTATTATCTTTTCATAAAAACTTTATAAATTTTTAGAGAAGAAGAATTACACAACAAACTGGAAATATTTGACAAATCATTGCAGAACACAGTTGAAAAATTTCTGTGACTTTTTTGTCCCTATAACAATATAAGAACATAGTCTGATTTTTCAAGTTGTTCCCTATTTAAAGTTTTGTTTGCAGCATCAAGAAAAAATTCTAATATATTTCAATCAACTGTATAAATTTTAGGTATCATAGCTGAATTATTAATTCCCAAAGAGTGTTGAAATGCAAGACAGTTTGGAGGGAAGAGGGGTGCTAAATAAATCAAGGGTGATTTTAATAAACTAGAAGCTTTTAGGTACTAAATCTGCCTGCATCTGATCTGAATTGCAATTACCTGTCAAAAATTCATCCATCATCACAAGTTCCAAACAAACTTTCTTGGCAGCAGATGTTGGAGGAAAGCTATTTCACATGGCAAATTTTTCTTCTGGTTTACAACATCCTCAAGAATCACAAATTTCAGGGACTATTTCAGTACAATTTAGCAACAACATATTAGGTGCAAAACATCATGGTTTACATAATTTACATGCTGCATACATAAACCTTTCATTCATAAGTGGATGTTTTGCTTTTCACTGTTTTTTTTTTTTTTTTTTTTTTTTTTTTTTAACAACCATCGTCTTTTATTCCAAAATGTCATTTTTTTTCTTTAGGAATAAATACACAGAAATAAATACTTTAGTAATTATTCCGAATAAAACATTATCATTTCATATTACTATCACATTAGCCTGAATAAAAACTGTATTTGAATAAAATTAACTCAATATATCAGAAAGTTGTAATAACTTATGAGGGTTCAGGAAGTATTTAAAATCACCTTGATTAAAAAAAAATGTGAGACATTAGTTGGAAAGAAAAATATTATTTCCAATCTTGGTTTTTCACATTTATGCTTTCTTTAAAATTAGTTTTTCATTTTCCTCACAAAAGTGCACTTCTAATTCTGTTTACTTTATAGTTAACTATGCTACTTGGTACATATTTTCCAAATTATTGATTCATGGGTTTATCTATACATTATGTGTATAACTGCTTCTTTGTTTTGCCCATTCTATAATTCATGCTTCTATGTTCTTGATTTATAAATCTATGTATTGATTTATGAACAAAAACTTGAAAAGAGAAACATGGTATAATATTTTTACAACTTTAAAGGGGAAAGGTTTTTTAAAAGGAATCAAAGTAAGATGCATACATTTACAAAAACATGTAATAAAAACTTAATAATTAAAAACTTTAGTAATCAAGCGTACCATTAAGAAAATGAATAGGCATGCCATAAGTTTGGAGTAAATGTTCAAAACTATATTTTAAAAATCTTACATATCCAGTAATAAAATCAACAAATTTCAACAAAAATTCTAGTAAATGCATGTGAAAAATTTAAAACAACAGTCACAAAGGGTTTACCAAGGAGTAGTAAATTTGAAACATTACTTAACTGCATTATTTCAGGTCATTACATATTAAAAATACACTTGTTGATCAACTAAACCCACAAAAATAGTTAATACTAGAAAGACTTTAAAAAGTTTAAAATTCCACCAATATAGGGATGAAATGAAGTGTTTGTTCTGGGTTGGGTAGTATGTGAAATTCATGGTTTAAGAACTATGGAAAAAGTTCTGATAGTTATTTACTTTTTGTTATATTTATATATATGTCATATATATTATATTCATAATATGTATTATGAACAGCATCTGTCCAAGTTTTTATAAAAATAAAAATATGTATATTTAAACATTGAAACAAAAATAAAAACTCCAGTATAAAATAAGAAATAAGATAAAAAGCTCTCCAAAGTGTAGACCTGCTGATTGTCAAATCATGTATGATAATCAAAACCTGGTGTATTATTATGCAAAGAAATAGAAATAGATTGAAGTAATAAACTTATGATTTATGAAATTGTATTTAATTTCAAATGTAAATTATAATTTTCAGATATAGATAAATTAGTTTCAAATATAAAATTATGTTTAATTTAATTCATATATGACTTTACTTTGAAGCTTAAAACATTGAGTAAATGATATTCTACAAAGGCAAGAGTAGAATGTATGATTTTATTCTCACATCGATTCCAACAGAGCAAATCCAACTGTGGTGGAAAAGATACAGTAATTGCTTCTGGGAAAGTTGATGTGGCATGCACAGTTTGTTATTTTCCACATTCTGAACATGTATCTTTAAGATCTATAAACATGATGAACTATAAAATTAAATATATGTGTATATATAGACACACATACACAAAGAAAGTTCTACTTGTCCCTTTTTAATATATACTATATTATTAATCTATTATGTATATATTATTGATATATTAAATAAATATATTAAATATTATTTATTTGTATGTAAAAAAGCAATATGTAAAACCTTCTTTTAAAAAAAAATGACTGCTGACCTCAAAATATTGAAGAGGTTACAAGAAAAATAAGAAAACTAGTTTGTTGGAAACGTTAGAAGTAGATATTTTCCTGGTAAAGGTGAAATAAAATATGTACATTTTATTTATATGTACTAGATGTAAGCAATTTAAAATAAAGATTGTTTAAAGTCCCATTGTAATATTTTCAAAACTTAAAATATTAAGTAGTTTTACATTCCACAATTGTTTACAAGATTCCTAAAACTACAAAATATGACTGAGAACAAATAGTGAACTTAAATAAATAGGGAAGTGTACCATGTTCATGGATTGAACACAATATATTTAAGACTTTGGTTCTATCAAAATTATTAATGTTTTTGATCTGTGAATAGTTTTATTTTTTATATAAATGAAGAAACTAATTATTTTTAGATTAAGAATGGAAACATCCTAGAATTTTTAAAAATAAAAATAGCTTGAAAAATAAACACAAATTTGGATGATTCATACTACTTCATGTCAAAACTTTCTACAAAACTTTCTACAAAATCTCAGTCACTTGATATTAATTAAAGTATAAAATATTTCAATGAAGAACTTAATCACCTTGTAATTGATCAACCATCTTTGTGGGGAGAAAATTGCAGATTGATAAACCTAAATTACATTCTTCAAAAAGAAACAGAGATGATCTTCAAAGTCTTGATTAGGAAAAAGTTTCTGAAACTGGGCACAGAGAGCAGAAATATTAAAAGAAAATTTAAATTTTCTAATTTCAGTCAGCACAACACTTGGATCAATGTCTTTGTATTCCCAAATATTGGGAAAAATTTTCCCAAATATGGAAATGTTTAGAGGCAAATGGAGATGTCTCCAAGTTATTATGATGTACTTCCCTTTGTGTATTTGTGCCAGTAATTATAAAACAACTGTGCAAACTGAAATCATGGAATCTTGATAATTAATGAAAAAAGTTAATAATCTTCTATGACCTGTAAATATTTTTTTTAAAACTAAAAGTTCCTTACTCTCAGATATATTATCAAAAAGATATTTTGTATGACAGAAATCAAATTAGCAAAACTAACATTTATTGCATATATCAAAATCCAAAATTGCGTAAACATTCACAGTTAAATTGCTTTTTTTGTAAAAAAAAATTCAGAGAAATTTCAACCATGTTTTCATTTCATTGTGTGCTTTACAATACATGTGAGAATCTTTCTAATGCCTTATGTGCATTTATAAGAAAAGATTGACTTGTAATATTTTATCTTTTCCATTTTAAACATAGTGAAATATATCTGAGTTCCTTCAAAGTGAGTTTATTTATTTTTTTAACCTCTGTCACATCTGGAATATCATCATCCTTTTTGTCACAAATATTTGTTGACATGTTTTCCTTCACTAGACTGCCCATTATTCTCTCAAGGGTCAGGCTTTTCCATCCCCATGGCCAACTATTTCTTCAGTAGCTCCCTTTATATTGAATTTGAATCAGCATAATCCATTTTTTTAAACTTTACATAAACTTATCAAAGGGAGGTAAATAACACAACTACATACTTATTTATATGTGAATGAAATGAACAACAGGAACAGAGGAGCAGAACACTGATAGGTTGAAAGACATGACTGGGTACTAATGAATAGTGTTTAAGCCTTATCTGCACAAAGATTTTGACTGAAATACTAGCAGCACAGTTTAAACTTTGTCTAACTTTGTCAAGATGCAAAGGCAACATTCACAGTAACTGAAATCTTACCTGGTATATTTTGATACTTGTATATATTGACAACACAACTGAAATTCACTCGTGATCGGCAACGGTGTCAAGAAAGAAATGATGCTGCAGGCCCTTGTGCAGTGTGCACAGTTTTGCACACAACTATGTTTGTAAGGAAGGCAAGTGAGAGAATGTAAAATGTAAACAATTATCCATTAGTGTTCATCTGTTTTTGACCTAAGCCAACTTTTCTTAAAACTTTTCAGTAAGTTTCAAATTAAAAAAACTCATGATACATAAACAAAGGAAATAAAAAAATATTAGCTCATCATTAAGATCATTATTAATGAAATTGACTGTTGTCTAAACTACAATTTAAGTAAAGGGATCTGATGTTCATCAGCTTTAGAGCCGATTTGTTCAAAAATTGGTTTTAATCTCACTACACATTTACTTACCTATTCAGAGTAATAATGTAGATGAGTCCTCTTGGCAGTGTCACTTAAGATGTTGTCTAAATGTAAAAACACATTATAAATTTAGTGACTTGATTGAGATTTATAAGGAAGTGCATATCTGTACTGTGGCTACATAGATATACAGGGATATGTGTTTGCATCCAATTATAGGATACAATAGCATTTTTGTAGTTTTCTATCTATCTATGTGTTTGCCTTCATTTCAACATTTCAAATATAAAGACTTTACACACAGTTGATTCAAAGCATCCCATCTAGTCTGAGTGAAGCATTTGTAAATTCATTCACTGTGTTTTATTTTTTGTCATATGAAATTGTTATAAATGCAGTTTTAAATTACATGCCCCTAAATTAGTAATATTTTGCAACATTAGCTATATTTTAGTTGGTAAAGTCCTTCTAAAATCATTGTAAGTAGTCACTATTGGAAATTTCTATGGAATCAAATCACAGAGGAACTGGCTATAAAATGAAAAATTCTCTTAAAATTCCTTTTTTAGAAGATGGGGGTAAAGGGAGTCCCTTTGGAAAGTAGAGCAGAGGAACCACAATAAAATGTGCTATCAGGAGAATGTCTTTATAAGGACATATTACTAATAACAACATATAAAGTTATTATGATTTCAGGAATTCTTCACCATTATGATCATAAGCAGCTATAGATGCTGTCACTTTGTAGCAGCCAGTTTAGTTCAAGGAATGGTCAGTCTATATTTTCTTCAGTCAGAACCATTTATCTTTAGATATATTGCCCAACATAACAAATTGCAATATAAAAAATGGATTAAATGGTTGAAATGCCACAAATAACAGCATTGATAGGATATCAGTTGAGAGTTATACTATCAAGTATAACTCTAACCTGCAAAACATAATATTGTTCTTTCTGAAATAAAACGTTGAAGGAAGAAACTATGATGAAATGGGCCATGAAATAACATAGAAAGGTGTGTTATTCTTGAATATAAGAAAATATTAATCAGATGAGCTTTTGCAAATGTATAGAGACCTGCCAGAAAGTGTTTTGAAACAAGATTCATGGGTTTATTTATTATGAGGAAAGGTTTATGAAGTCATAGTCATTCATTATTAAATACATATCAAACGAGCCACCACCTTAGAGACTGTGAATATGCCAGAAAGTGAAAGATATGTGCCTTATCTTCAAGGACCTTGTATGATTGTGGGGGAAACAGTAACATCATATCCAAGTGTTGTATATCTGAACATATACATGTGATCAGTATTTGCAATTGTGTTAAAAAAAATTAATGTAACCAAAAGTCACAATCTCATTTAAAGACAAAATAAAAATACATGATAATAAAGTGTTAATGAACAGTTCATTAACTTTTAGGTTAAACTCATTGTAGTTTGTGTTTTTATAATGTCAGATATATTTTCAAAATAGATTTTTCTGTTAAGTTATTAGAATTCTTATCATTAAAACCTAAAGTTCTGGAATTTTTGAAAAATAACTTGCTTCTACACCAAATCATGGTTATGTTATTTTAGCAACTTTCTGTAGACCATTGACATATCTTATCATGCTTCTACCAGTTGAAATTTAGTCGTGGGTTATTTTATTTCAATAGAGAAGATTAAAATTGGAATAGTGCAATCAGTGACATCTCTCTGTAATTGAAGATCTAGAAATCATCTTATATTGAAAAGTTACTAGCATAAAAAGTTCATACAGTATTCCCTTCACTTTATTGTTATTTCCTCTTTTCTGAGGAAATAAGACTGTATTCTCAGGAAATGTTTCTTACACAGCGCAAAGCAAATTCACACGCCTGCTATGTGGAGACAGCAGGTGGAGTAGATGCAACTGACCTAGAGGAAGATGCCACTGTGGGCAGAGATGGTAAAGCACGTGGTGCTAGGGGAGATGTCCCTCCAGAGGAGGGCTCTCCTGCCCATTTTGGGACAGTTTTCCTGTGTTGTCAGTTGTGTTGATCGGTACAAAATAGGCACCCAAACTGAGCAGGTAAGAGACAGACTGATATTTAAACTGGTCGCTGGGATTCTTCTACCTGCATGGGCGATTGCAAGACCAAGCAGGTTTAGAAAACAATAGCAAGGTTTATTTAACAAGGGGAAACCCAGAATCACTGCAGCCACAAGTATCAGCTGTAATTCCCCAGTTACTATCCAGTTTCAGAGTCCCAAAACGCTTCTAAGATGGTGTCTTCTCAAGCTCAAACCCGAAAACAGGTGTTCTACGTAAAGAAGCAGGGATCTCAGACATATTTGCTCTTCACTCCAAACCTGAAGAAGGTATTTTATGCCAAGACCAATTTCCAGCAGATTCAGTTCTGCCTTCTTTGGGAGACACAGATTCCAAGTTTTTCAGTAAGTTCTCCTGTCATCAGAAATTGAAGTTTCCATACCAAAGACCTATATGTATTTGCGTTTCTAGGGACTTTTTTAATATTATTTACTTATATATAAATTTCACAACATTGTAATCCCTGAGATTTACCCTCCTCACCTTCCCCTCCCCCTTCCCCCCCTTTCCTTCCTGCTCAAAGTTGTGCGCTTCAGTTTGGTGCTTAGCTTGTTTTGACTTTTCCTCAAGGCTTTTGTTTATTTTTTCACCATTTCCCATATATTAGCGAAACCATTTGGTTTCTGTCTTTTTCTTTATGACTTGTTTCTGCTAATATGATTTCTTCTAAGTACATCCATGTTGTTATAAAACCATCAAATTTGTCTTTTTAAATTGATGAATAATATTCCATCTAGTGACTTTTTCCTTCTCTCCCTGGTGCCCAAATCCCACGGGAGTGCCCTCCTTCAGGGCCAAAAGTCCAAAAATCGTGCTTTTGGGTCTGCAAGTCCTAAAACACAGTCTTGGGACTGACCCATAATCACACTCTCTTCTTTGCCATCATATGACTTTTTTTTTAATCTTCTTAGGCCAGATTCTTCGCATAGCACTTCTTTCCTTGCTTGCCCCCAAGGCAATTTCCTGACAATTTCTCCTTATTGACGCTCCTTGCCAACACACCCTGGTTCACAAATTGCCCCCTGGTTGCACTTTCTTTGGATCATGCGTTTCATGATTACTTTGGATCATGTGCTTCATTAAGTATGATATGAATGTTTAACCACTAACTCAGTGCCCCTACTCTGGTTTCTTCATCTCCTTCTCCAGACCCCATCCATACATTTGCTGGAACTTCTTATGTCACCCTCTTCATCACTGTTTCCTGATTTTATTATTTGTAGTCTGTCTTCAATGCATTCTTCATTTTCCCAGTTGCAAATAAAAGTTCCCCTGAAGAGCTTTTATTTTGCAGATTATAATTTACTGAAACATCAGGGCAGAGCAGTTTGACACTTTATTTCAGTAAGGAACCCATGCTACCTCAAATAATACCAGGAATAAGGACAACCTTGTTTCAGCTCTGGGTGTTTTAGCTTCTGCTGACTAATCAGGGGAAAGAGGTGGAGTCTCCTGCTTGGCTATGTGTTACTCCTTGTTTGTTCTGTTGGTCTGTCTGCTGTTTCTTTTATCCTCTTGGTGCGATACTTGTGTATGTATCAAATTGTTTATTTTGTAATCTGTTCATAATGCTGTGTAAAAAAAATACAATTTAAATATAGAGTATTTACATTCAAAATGTAACTACATTTTTAGTGGGAGGCTGAGTGTGAATAAATTTGGAAAGCAATAAAAATAAAATACTTTAAAATATATAATTTATTTTTCAGAGAACATTCAGTCTTAGTTTTATGGATCTTAGATTTCTGTTTTTATTTTATTTGGCTCTATGGTGAGTAAAACAGAAAGATCTCCAAATCATGCCCCTGAGGATTGCCTAAGGTATATAAGTGAGCTTTGTATTTTGACCTGGTGTTTTAAGCAAACGTTGTTGTTTTGTATCTTCAGCCTGCTGATAATAGCATTAAAACTGGAAATGCCTCACTTAAACCCATAGATGCGTCTCCTTTCTAAGCCATGTAAAGTCATCCTTTATCGTTCTTTACGATTGCTGTAGGCACTTCAGCAATCACCAGTGCAGGTAAAAAATATAGAGGTCTGTCTCTTATGAGATCTGGTGGTTACTCAACTCACCTGGGCTGCACTGAGATCATGGGACAGGGGGAGGAAGAGTGAGAGAGGAAGTTAGAGCTTGGGGTGCTAGGGTTTTGCTAACATGCTTTGCTGCTGAGTTCAAGTCCTAAGCACAGAAATTTAAAGCATGGGGAGAGAGATCATAGAAGGAAAAAAGAAAGACACAAGTTTGTCTCAGTTAGTCAGTTATCTAAATTGACCAGAATCTTTTGAAACAAAAGCTGGTCTAGAGGTGGACCAAGTTTTTCAGTTAACCCACTTTGAAGTGGATGCCCTTTGATATGGATACCTGGGCAGTCAAAATGGAGACTTTATTGTAGCAAAGAAGAAAAGTTAGTTCTGGAAACATGCAACACAGTGATTTTACAGGAGAAGTGAAAGTGATTGTGTGAGCATTGTGGAATCATTCTTGAGTTTTAACACCTTCAAAATATCCAATATAATTACTGTTGAATTCACTAATCTTATGAGTATTTATTAATGATACACATATAATGGTTACTAATGACAAAGTACCAAATGGGAAAATAAAATACATAGGTAATTAGTTGTTCAGCATAAATATGTCACAACATTATATATGTTCCTAGATAAGAATGCTTCTGTTTTTTAAATATGGGAAATGGTCAATCCTATTTTTGTGTTCATTAACATTGATTTCTGGGATGGTAGAACAGTCAACATTGATTTTTCAACTGCAGTGTTGATAGACAGGAACTTTGAGACTTTTTCTGCCCTTAAGAAAAAGCACCTTGATATTTTATTTTGATTCTGGGCATGTTGTAAAGCAAAAATAGTATTTTACTTTCATGGTGAAAAGATAGAGAATATGTTGGATGAAAAATAGTGGGAGCTACCTGTTAGGCCTTAAGTCTGAGAGCAGATTTGAAAGAAACTGATAAAGAAGAGAGTAGACACAATAAATGACCAGAGAGCAGGAAGAGATGAAGCCTTTGCGCCAACCAGCAAGATTCCTAGTTGCCCTAAGAAAGGTCAATGTCAGCATCCTGTCCACTCTCATCTGCCATGCACCGTGTCTCACTGGCATTCCAATGCATTACCCAACATGCAGATTGAAAAACTATTTACAAAGGGAAATTATGAGAAAAGAATGGTGTTTAAAAATAGCAATTAACTCCTATTTGTTCTATGTTATTTTAAGTGGAAATATTCAATAACAGATGTAGGTAAGAATAGATCATTTACAATCTTTTAAAATATCTTTACCTTTTTATAATTAAAACTATTGCATTTGTTTTATATCTTTATTTTGGGGACAAATGTTATATTGATTTTCATGATTCATTGAGTTGACTCATAAATTATGTCTTTTTTGTTTGTTTGTTTTGTTTTTGATACAAGATCTTACTTTTGCCTGTGGAACCACAGTCTCATGTTGCCCCAGGTACCACAGACTCAAGTGATCCCCAGATGCAGATTCCCAGGTAGCTGAGATTACAGGCATGGACCACCACACCCAGCTATTTTTTTGAAACTAGGTCTCACTACATTTCCCCAAGTAGGACTCAAACCGCCATCCCCAGGTCTGATTGTGGCTTCTTAGACTGTCGTTTACTGGCATGCATCACCTTGCCTGGCCTATAAATAATGTCTTATTAGACCAAGTACTCAAATTCTTCTGTTGCTATTGTTCCCTTAGGCTTCCATATAAAATGTCCTCAAACAAACTCACATGTTTTGATCCAAGAATAAATATAAATTTAATAGACCTACTAAAGCAAAATTGCACTGCATAGAGATAAATAGGGAAAGCCTTATTCAAGAATATTACAATATTGGGCACCAAGTGACTCAACTCTCTGAAACTAAGGTGGAATGGAGTAGAAACTGTACCAATGGAGTTACCTCAGATTGATTGGTGTTTGTGAAATGTCACTTTTCTAAGTTAGGTTCCTCTTCACCTACATACTTGGGAGATAAAGGTACTATCTCTTTCAGTTATATTTCTAAGCATGGACTCCCAGGCCCTTGAGAGAAAAATATAACCTGGGTTACAAGACCTAGCAAAATGGGAGAAGATACACATTTCAGAATAGCAGGGAAAAAATGATGTCTTCTAAAGTTGATACTTTGAGAAAAGGGTTTACAGAGACCTAAAGCCAGGAATAAACCTGTCTAAAGTTTACTGAAACTGAGAGTAACAACAAGGCTGACTTGGACAACTTACTTGTAAAATATGACCAGGAGAAGAAAAGCGAAACTTCTGAAGTATCCTGTGCACTGAGATGAAAATTGCCTTTAGAATAACTTGTAAACATACTTGAGTAATTTTAAAAGTGAAAAAAATACCATTACTCCAGACTAAAAAACAGTAATACTCACTAAAAATGTTTGCCAAGCGGAAAAGTCTTCTGGGATTTGAAACAGATTGTTTATCTGTGCTTACTTTAAAATTACTTAAAAGCAAAAGGCCTGTTTTTCTCCCTACATTTCCTTATTTCCTATTGAGTAAATGTCACTGATAAGAAATTAAGGGTACAAGAACTAATGCCAAGATGACAGAACAAGTATCAAAGATAAAGTAAGGATTTCCTTTTTGAACTTTGGTGAGCAGATAAATGATATCTTTGAAGCCTATTCTATATTTATCTAATGGGCAGAGCTTAATGTAACGGTTGTTTAATGTATATGTGGATAGTGCAATGTGAAGATATTGTCATAATGAGCTATTTTAAAGTCTTTTAATGACAATCTGAGGAACTATGCTGATATCTTTAATAGATTTAAAATGATTAAATGGAGAATCACAGCATTAGACGCAGGCTCCAAATCCATGAGGCTTGTCCTCAGTGAAACAATCATCAAGCCAGATTCTTCAATAGCAGATGATTGAATGTCAAAATAAAAGGTCAGAGTATGTTAGGATTTAAAATGAAATAATTCAGCCTACACTGCAAAACATACATCAGCATGAGGAAGGTAGAAATAATTTTACATATACGAGAAAAAGATTAGCATGAACATTCAAGGCTTTGAATAACTAATTTAGCATTAGGATCATTGTCTGCATATTTTAATACCTTATGATAAAGGTTTCGTATGTGCACTTTTTAAAGTGAATGGCAGCAGACAAAAGATAACGGAAATGTTTCAAAACTAAGAATTTAGAAGCATCGAATTTTCTAATTTGATCCTTCTCACTTGATCCTACACAGAATGGGAATTTGAATGAGACAGGATTTTTTGCTTTGTGTAGTCTCACTAAGTAAAGATGGGGTAAATGTGTCATTTAAAATAAATCAGAAAATGAAATATTAAATACTAATAAGTTGAAATGTTTCTCATGCCTGAGTTGGTAGTAGATGTTTAGTTTCTCTGTATTATTCCTCAGGAAGTTATTTTTATGTCATAAGGCACTTAGTATGAACCCTCCTATACTATTCCCCAAATTCTACTTTGTAACTTGTGCTGTTAAAGAGAAAACAACCCCTTGCCATCCCAAGCAGGAACAAGATTGTGCCACAGAGATTTGAAGAATTGATTCAAATTATATATGTTTAAAATGGGAATTGTTCTCTAAAATAACTTTTCACTAAGTAGAAGTCATTGAAAATAAAAATTTTTTAAAAAACAAGTAATGATTTTCACACAACTGTATAATGTTGGTGATTTTTTATGTGGAGATGAGACTGTCAGATAAGGTAAAGGTGGTTTCCCTTTTGTAAATAAGAATACATTTTTAAAGGAAAGTATCAAAAATCCTGTATTTATAATAATCTTGATTCTCACCTTGCAAATAATTTTTAAAAGCACAATTAATTACTCTCTTCTGGTCTATTTGAAAAACACCACTTTGACAACTTAAAGAATTAATTTTGATCATTATTGTTTTTATTCTTTATTCTTCAGGGAGCACACATAGACACCTTAATACTTCACTTTATTTAGAACATTTGTTGTCATGCATGCATTTCTTATGCAGAGTAATACAGTCTAAATTAATCATTTCATTTCTGACATTGCAATTGTTTCCTACACAGGAGATAGAAAGTGGAAAATCTATCAAGGTCATTTTGTTTCCATAAGTAACTATTCTTAGTAATAGATCCTGATGTCTTTTGAAATGCTAAAGAGTAGCAAAGTATTAATTTAAAATAGAATTGTTCATACTTACCAGGAATAAAATTTCTCACTGAGAGCAAGGAGTAATTTTCATGATGAAATATTTTCAAAACATGGTTTTAATATAGAATCTGCTTCCTTCACAAAAATTGTATTCCAGAACAATTTTTACACTGTTCTGTGTTTATTCTGATAGGACAATTCTATTTTGTTGGAAAGTTAAAATTGTTAAAGTGAATCATTAAGGAAAATATTAACCATCACAGTGACTATTTGCATGTTAATTATTTAAATTATTACTTCTACTTGATTTCAAAAAGCCTTTGGAAAAAATACATACAGCAATAAACATAGAAATAAAACTTATATTCATGTACAACTTCAGGTCACATGCACTGGTGTTTGTATTTATTTATTTATTTATTTATTTATTTATTTATTTATTTATTTATTTATTTATTTATTTATTTATTTATTTATTTATTTTTGCAAATGTTCTCTGTTTTTAACACCTGAGAAGTGTTCCATTGTGAATAAACAGCTCATTGGTTACTCACTCATCAGTTCCTTTGATGGTTAGCTTATTTGTGTAGCTTGAATATTGCAAATAATGCTACAGTGAACACAGAGATGCTCTATCTCTTCAAAGGCAGTGTCTTTGCATTCTTTTTTTAGATACTAATATTGGATAACAGGATAGACTCATTTTTCAATTTCTCAGGACTCTATAATAGCTACACCAGTTTCCATTACTACCTTCTGTGGCCATGGTACCTTTCTCCTCTCATCTCTACAGTACTTGCCATTTCTTGCTTTTGACATAATACTCATTCTGACTGGTGTGATGCCTCATTGTTTTGCTTTGGTTTTAGTGAAAATCAGATGACAAATTTCATTTGTCTTTCCTTTCTGTGGTTTGTTAGGAGAAGTGTGTATTCAGAGCCTCTGCTCATTTTAGGCACAGTTACAATCAAGAAATTGGAAATAGAATAGTAATGGTATCAAGTTGAGTTAGTCATCAAGGAATTTGATAAATACTAAAGATTGGTAAACTGACTTGTTCTGTTTTTGAGGGAAGCAAACTCAAGCATCAGTGAACACCGACAAGGTTTCTGTGATGTGTATATTCATGTTCATGAGTGTGGACATTTTTTTCTAAGAGACTTTCAAGTCTAGTTATCAAGATAATTGATAGAAATGTTAAACTGCTCTCGCAAAGTAAGTTAGGTACTTGGAAACTTAGCTGAAATAATAATTGCTATTTATATTTAATGAGATTCATTTAAAAATTGCACACTGGATATTTTTACAGCTAAGCATGGTGAATACTGAATTGTTTATTGCAAAAAATCAGTTATATAGTCTACTATAAATGCATAGGTGAAAATATTTAATTTTACATGAAGCTTTTCCCCAGTGGATAGAATTTATGAAAAGGTTAATTTCTAACTATATTATAATATCAAAATTGGCAGCAGAATTAAGTTCAAGTTTCCATATATTAAATAATTGAACTCTTGAATATTTTTTGATAACAAACAGGAATCACTCACGGATTATTTTAAGTCAATAAACAACACCGAAATATGGCATTTATGTGTCAGTTACACAATTGACTAAACATAAGCGTTTTGGTTTTTGCTTTTTTGTTGAACTCCTCTGTTTTAAAAGCATTACAACAAAAACTTTGTTTTTGAAGAAAAAATCTGAATGTGATACAATCAACCTTACAGCCTTACTTTGCTATTGAAAAACTGACTTATTGTGCTTATTTTTTCATCACATCAATTATGTGATATCTAATTTTAACAAAAAATCTTTTATTGCAATCATTTTGTTGCCTACATATTTATGTATATATATACATAAATATACTGCTTTAAAAATATTAATGAACACAACTAATTTACAGTTACCATGACCACAGCATAAGTGCACTAGAGATCTGATATGCTGATGAAAATACCTCGTTGTGCCTCTGTCTCTTAGAAAATACATAAATCCACTTATGACAACTACTCTTTCTTTTCCAAAGTGACCTGTACCATACTGGCAGAAAATCAGTATTTTCCAAATGAAAAATAATAATGCTATAACCACACAGTATGACTTGTAAACCTGCATAATGATCAATATGATAAAAGCTCTATAAATGTGTTTTTTAAAAGAAAAATAGTGCGTTTAAAAGAAGAATAGTACAGGTGAGCATTCATTTTACTTAGGTTTTAACACATTCTATAGCCAGGAAATGTATTTACTCTGTGTCAAACTAAGCTGCTGAGATGATACTATGTCTCTGTAGGTGACTATTGTATATATGTGCTTATACTGTTTGTTTGTCGGAAAAATGATATATAGTTGATGCCTTAATTATTTTAAATTAGTTTACTGGTCTTTTATAAAAATGAAAACAAATGAGGAACATTTTTAATGTATGTATACTGTAGTCTGTGTATTCTGAACCCCATGTCTGACAGAGAACACACTTGTCTTCAAGTAATCAATGATGTTGATATGTCAGAAATCAAAAGGCACTTCACTATGTTCTTTAAGGGAGTATGCAATTGACTCAACAAAGAGGCATATTTTATTGAATTTGAAGTTTACATTCAAATATTCTTTACACATCTTCATTGATAAGACTCCAAAAATAATACCTCCAAATTAGTTTACATCATTTCCTGCACAGATGGATGTGAAGATACAGAGGCATCATTGAGATGATATGATTGTTCTAGCATAGATGATGGGGTTCTCGATGAACTGTCCTTTCCAGTTCTACTCATGATAAAATCTTGGTAGTTATCTATTATCATAATCTCATCTATTCTAGAATAGATTAATAGCTTTAGATATAATTTTAACTTTAGATATAATTAACTTCAATATGATTAATAAATTTAGTTGTTTTTTTTTTAACCAGGACTATAGTTTGTACACATTTTCTTTTAACATAGGTGGTTTTATCCAACGAAATTAATTGATCTCTGTTACTTCCTAGTTGTATCCATGGTATTTTTTATTAATTTGTTTCATTTGTTTTATGACTATTATGTCTAGGAGAGGACTATTGAGAATGATTGCTAATGTTTATTAAATCCATACATCCATATTGATTATTCAATAAATTATGCACAATTTAGTTATATTACATATGAATATAGATTAACATGAGATCTGAACATTTTATTAAAACACTTTTTTGTTTGACTTCATTTCATTTTTAAGAACTTATTCTTAATAAATATGCCATTTCTTAGTCTTAGTTCTTATTTATGAGGTTCTTGATGGTGTTTGAAGTGGGAAATAATTTAGAAAATCAAAATGAAAACATTGATAAATAAATTTCTAGGTCTTTCTGACAGGAAAAAAAAATCTTAAAAAATATCCCGTCAGCAAAATATTGTTGCTGTTTTCATAAGGGATGTATCACGATAGTGCAGATTGTTAATTAAGAATATTTGGGGATGTCAATGAAGCAACTAAGAGAAAATAGCTAATGAGGTAAGATAGAGATACATGATTATAACTACATGGGTGCAGGTTAAACTATGGACAGAAGAAATTGATTACAGCTGTAATTTCAACTTTTGCTGTATATAAAAATTAGTTAAGAGGTTTTTTTTTCCTTTTACTTTTTAATTCTATGTTCAGAAATTCTACTGTTACAGACTCATGGGCATAAATGCTAGATTTAAATTTTTAGTCAGTGGAGGTGTTTCTTTTTTTGGATATATTTATATTATTTTTCAGATTTTTTTTTACATAATTGCATTCATCACTATCAATCAAGGAGTACAGAATAATGATTTGCTTTACTTATATTGTGAAGATTGCTACAGTTAGTTACTCCCTGTCATTTCATACAGATATAAAAAATATGTGTCACAAGAACTATGAAATTCAAACTCTTAGTTTTCATTTGTATCTATAACAGCACTAGCACCATTAACCCACCCTCCTCCCCCAAATCTACATCTGTTAAACATTGATTTGTCCCCTTTATCTGTTTCATTTTATTTATTTATTTATTTATTTGTTTGTTTGTTTGTTTCTTTGTTTCTTTGTTTATTTATTTATTTTGATTTCACATATATGTGTGTTACCACACTGTCTTTGCCTTTTTTAAAAGACAGAAACAATGGTAGTTCAGTTTTGGTTTTTTTTTTTGATAAATCTCCATAATGTTTTTGGTAGTGACTATACCAATTTGCACTCCCACCAGTAGAACACAGATGTTTTCTTTCCTCAGTGTCTTATTTGTCCTTATCATCTTTCTTTTTTTGATGTTTGTTTTCTGAGAATGAAGTAATGAACTCATTTTGGTTTTAATTTGCATTTCCCTAGTGATTAGTGATCTAGAATGCCTTTTCACAAGTCTGTTGGCTATTCACATATCTTCTTTGGAAATGTATTTATTCAAGTCCTTTTTAAAATAGGATTTTCATTTTACTCTTTCTGTTGTTGATTTTATGAGTTCTTTAGATATTTTGGATATTCATCCCTTAATAGACCAATTTAAAATATTTTTCCCATTTCCTTTCAATTGCTGATGAAGTATTTTAGTTATATGTCACTTGTTAATTTTTTAAAAATCTTTTTAGGATTTTTTTTTTAGGTAAGTCTTTTAATGTTACTTTCTTTTATTATACATAGTATGACGAGTTACCAAGAGTCCTCTAGAAAAAAGATAAAACCATAGATTTGAACTTCTAAAATTTTCTTTCAATGTGGTATAGTGACTCAGGTGATAGGAAAGGGGTAGAATTTGGAGCTTATTATAAAAAATTGCAACATGACAAAGAGTTTACCTTGATGAAATTTTGACAAAAATATACCTAGTTTGACAACACAGTCAAATCATACACACAGGGGAAGGGGTGATGAAACATTATAAAATATCCAGTATAATCCATAGTACTCTAGAGGTACTAACAAACACAAGTAGATAAGAAAAATAGAGAACTATCAAAATTAATGGTATAAAATACACTGGTGACATATTTAAGTACATAGAAAACATAATTCAATTAAAAAATAACAGTAAAAAATCAAAGTGTAGGAAAATGAGCAGGTGTTGTAAGTTTAGGGACAGTACATCACTGAAAAGGCTGAGACAAAGGAATCTAAAATCAGACTGTGACACTGACAAGCTGTGATCTTTGACTTTTACCCCATTTCACCTCTATTTTCTTGATTACAAAATAAGGTAAGATATTGCAAACCATTACACAGAATTGTTATAAGGATCAAAAGAATTAGTGTATGCTCAGCAATGGCTTTGCTTAAAGACAGAACTTGCTGTAAAAGTGTACCATTGTTGGAGTTTCTACTGTTAATATTGAATATTTTTATGACATTTGTAACTGTTATTGTCTTCAAATCTCTTATGAAATCATTTCATATTTTTTGGAATATTGCAGTTGCTTTCCACTGGAGATACTGCCTTTAAAAACTTCCTATAGTGGTTTAACCAGAATAAATCCAAAACCCCAAAGTTGGGTAAAAGTAGCAGGGGAAGAAATGCATGTTTTCCAAAAATAATGAAAAACGTTAATACAATAAAAAAACAATGAGCTTGAAGTCAGGAAGCCAGGGATCTGCAATACCACCACCTCCAAAGCAATCCTGAAGTTTGGACCTAACACTTTAGTGTGAGGTCAAGCAAAGGAGTGTGGTGATCGACACTTGGGGGTGGACAAACTAATTTTCTGTGAGCACTGCACTTTTTTTTTCTCCTATCTTATATGCTCCTGTGAAATGTGAGGTAGTAATTTTTAAATATGTTTTAGAATTAAATAAAAGATGTTCCATATTATGGATGGGTTTATTCAGGAATCATTTTTGTCTTAAAGCATTATGTATGTAAAAAAAATTATTTTTCTTGATTAATTTCCTAGCTCGTTTTCTCAGTTAAGAAATTCAGTGCTATTTGATCTTTAAATGTGAGTGAATTTATGGAATTAATTAAATGAAATCATTATAGCACTTAACCATTGCAGAACACTTTCCCATCTAATTATCTCATTGACCTTATTTGATGTAATATCATAATCTAGCACTTGACACGAGATTATAACCTTTATATCAGAAAATCTCAAATGTTCATTTTTGGGGTTCCTATTGTATTACAGAAGATGAGGGAGGTGAAGAAGCTGTGGGAGGCAAAAAAGAACACACTACAACAAAATACAAAAAGTAGAATCATTAAGCTTTCTATTAACGCTATTTGTCTGACATAATAAACTAAGATGGTATGTAGTAATGTAGTAATCAGTCCCCTCCAGTTTCCCCATCAATATTTAACATCAACCTGATATTGAAGATTCAGTCTCTATGACTTGAATGTGTGTGACCTGAAGATGCCGTCTGCCTTCAAACTAGTCATCACAATGCCACTTGAAAGTCCCCATGAGTTAACATGTTCAGGGGACAGCTTTTGACCAGGGACAGCTAGGGATTAAAGTAAATTTCACCCTGAGTCCCTACCTCTGTGTGAGCTGGCATGGAGTCACATGCTCTGATGGGGTTTTACTGGCTCAAAGGGAATTTATCTCCACCTGCTCACAATGGTAACTCACCTCTTAAGGTGCCCTGTGTTGGTTTATTTTCTTTCTCTATCTCATTCCTACTCTCTACTACCATTTTTTCCTAAGAGTACCATTCAAATAAACTGATATTATGCAAATCTTTATACCACAGTCTGCTCTGGGGAAAACCCAAAATAATTCCAGCAGTTAAACCACTAAAAATTAAATCCAGACTTTTGTCAAATAGCATTTAATAAGCTACTAGGAAGTAGGCTTAATTCTTCTCTAAGAATATTAGAAGAATTAGGTCAGCAAACAACACCCCAACTTTTAATATCTGTCAGAGGAATGGATGCTCTTGTGTGTGTCTTTAGCTACTGGAAGCTGAGATTGGGGTCCACTCCAAAGCTTTCCCTTCTGAATGCACAACAAAGATAAAGGCTAAATTCAGTGAACCAGTAGTCACCTTGTTTCTGTGCATTTCTACGATCTTGTATAACTTCTATTCTAGAAAATGAAAATAACCTTTCTGTTGCCTCCTATTCAATGTGATGGGAAGCTTCAAATAGCTAGTTGGAATTCTTAATTTCCAATTCAGTATTACTAATCTGTATATAGTATAAATATTTCATCCCCAATAACAAAGATGTATGATACAATAGAGACTTAAATTTCATTGATCAAGATTACAAGGTAGGGAGACTTTCATTAACAGGGAGAAGGACCACTTCCTGTCTGAACTTGGCTGCCTGCTATGTGTGCTGGCAGTGGGAGTAACAACACCGAATGTTGGTTGCTAGTCCCAGACCTATCATGTATTCAGCATGTGCTTTGGCCTATGTTGTCAACCAAGTGGTTATGCTTCTGAACTTTCAGTCCTTATTCCATCCTCTTCCTGCTAACTTGTGTAAGATCATGGGCCATTTGTCGACACTTCTTTCTTCTCTCCTTTTGCTACATATTTCAGATGCAGTATTACAGAGAATCATGATGGTCAATGATGGATTTGGTAATTCCAGAGGTAGTCCTGGTACAAGCACTGGAGCCAGTGCACAAGTTCATTCCAGTGAGACTAGATCCTCTGAGGAGAAGGTGAAACAGTCCCAAAATCACAACATTTATCGTTCCAGTTGCAGACCTAATACCCTGCCCCTTGCCGTCAGTACACTGGGGTGGAGAAGGAGGTCAAATAATGAGGTCATTGCTCTCCTTACCATTAGCAGCCCTTTGGAACACCTTCACAGCCCATTTCATCAAGAGATCTTTACACATCCTCCCTAGTGGCCTTGGTTATTGTTCCTCAGTCTTTTTGATGCTGAACACCCAACACCTTGTCCATGTAGGCTGAACACAGTAAACATTCATGGTCTTATGCAGTCATCTCTCTGGTCAACCTAGAGTAATCATGTCTAAGTCAGTGTTCCTGTAGTCCACATGTACTGAGAGACCACTTTGCATAGAAATAGCCTGTTGTCACTGGGGCCAGTTGAGGGAGAGAGGCTCTGATGGGCAGTGATGCTACTGGATATTGTCAGGACTTAGCGTGCTTGATGCCAGCAGGACCTGCTGAAGTCCAGAGTCATTGTCATTCTTGCACACAGTGTCTGTGCTGTGCATATTGTCAGCATTTTAGCTTCTTGTGAGGGCTGATTTGGGTTGCAGCAAGATCATCTCTTGATGACACAAGGTCTGAAGTTCAGTAGCTCAAGAGCAAGGACTGGGCTGTTGCTGAAGAACAGAATTGTTCTCTGAAGAGTCCTGGAATCCTAAATTTATAACTTTTCAAAAGTTTCCTACAGAAAACACATCTGCTATCCAAAATGCTAGTCACGTTGTATCTGATGAGTCATGAAGGTGAAGTGACAAAGTGCTTGTTTTGCTCTTATTTTGGGCAGTAATAGACTTCCTGTAGAGTCAGAAAATATAAGAATGACCAAGCTATCAGGTCCATCCTGAATAGTTCAATCAATAACAGTTCATATGTGGTTCACTTTGATGGAAAAGGGCATTATTAGTTGCACAAGGTCAAATCATAGGTTCACCTGTTGCCCCATTGTAATGAACAGAAAACTAAGTGGAAAAACTAATAGGCCTTTGGCCTAACTTCCTTTTTCCGGTCAGGGAATAAAAGTAAATGCTAGTCATTTGATTAGAAGGATGTGGAATTTCAAAAATAGATACTTTTTTTAAAATTCCTAACTTGTAGCAATAAATGATGGAGTGCAAATATTCTTCATAACTGTAGGTATATTATCTCTGCCATAATTTTATACAAATTAAAATTTGGAAGAAACATTGTCTTCACCAAAGAAATGATGTAGTGTAATGTTCCCTAAAGGATATTTTACTCTAGAAATACAACATTCTTCACACACACACACACACACACACACACACACACATCCACATTTCAAAAAGGTCCTGAAAAGTCATCTGAAAAAAACCTTTTCATATATACTATAAATTTCTTGCTTTGGACATTATGGTGAAATATAATCAGTGAAATTCCTATGAATATATCAATACTTGTTTTGAGTTATTTTTGTGAAATAACAAAAAACAGAAGAAATTTTTTATCTTTATTGTATAGGATTATTCTATGGGGAAATACTGGTAGGCAGTTATCCAGTTGGTATTCAATGCCATTGCCTACCAATCTAGTGTTTTTTTATATATAATTTTCCACAACCCAAAAGAATATAATTATACAAATACAAAAGTAGAGGCCAATAGAGGGAACATAGCATCTACTTAATATGTTTATTAAAAATATCACTCAAGCACATGAGAGGTTTCTCTTTCTGAGATAATGCAAATTTTTAATATTTGGCTAGCATTCTTTCCACATGATAAGACCTTATTTCAGAATGGAAGTGGGTACCCTAGTGAGACTATACAGTGATGCATTTTCATGGCTCAGAGGGAAAAAATAACAGCTATTCATGATACTCAAGACTGTGATGTCCTCCTTTCTATCCTTTTACATAGTCGTGCATCCCTGAAATGTGACTCTTGAGGCGGGCAAAGTACCTCATGCTAACTGCTCATGTGCCTGCCGTTTGGAGCCTCTGTATATAGAAATCAATTATGTGAACAGGTGCAACCAGCTAACCAGGTTTCACGCTCACTGGGGTATCACAAACATAAATTTGATAAAGTTAATCCACAAATATTGCTTCACACACAACAATAAGTTAATATACATTCATGAAAATGGAAATGTAGAAACCAAGGTCTGGAAAATGATTAATACTGCTTTTTAGCAAATTGATACAATACTATCAGCACCTTGCAAGATTCTTTCCACAGACTGAAACAGCACTGAAGCAAAAAATAGACTGAATTGTTTTCACTAGCCATAAAGCTTGCTGATATGAACTCTGGTTATTCTTGTTCAAAGGAAAAAATAAAAGTAAGTAAATTGCTGGGTTTTTTAAAAAAAAAAAAACTTTTTAGAATCATGCCCATAGGCCAAAACAGCAAAAATCTATGATTCACTTTATCAAAAGATTAAGTAAAGAAAGTTTCAAAAATATTAGGTTCTTTAATTAAAATAAATGGATTTAATCAAGAAGCATATAACAACACTGTACTGATTTGTAAATGTGACTCACTAAAATATTACTGGTAAACATTATAGAAGTAGAAATTTTCAAAAATTAAGATGGCATTACCATTATTAATTTTAATATTGCTAAATTACCTTTTGTTACTTCCTTAAAGCTAATTGTGACTATACTTCTGTATGATTTCATTTAATAGAGAAACCTGAGAAATATTATAGTTATGATATAATATAAAAAGCAGTATATTATTATCAGGTACCCTCTTCATAAAAGAATACAGTTAGAATGTATGGAATTATTGAAGATAAGTGCCTTTTTCCCTGAATTATGTTATATTCTACAACTTTCCATCTACAAATCTTACTGAAATTTACTAGGGGCAAAAAAGCTGCCACTTCCTCAAATAACTCTGAGCCAGGCTTCTTTCTACTTTATATATAAAATCTGAGTGCTGTGTAACAATTTCTTTAATATTTTCATGAATTCTTTTACCTCACAGAGAGGGCTAAGAAAGTCATTTTTAAATTTTGTATGATTTTTGCTGACTATAGTAGCATGGAAAATTATTTTATTTTTTAAATAATTAATTTATATGTATTTTTCTCATTTTTTTATTCCCCAGGGATCACCTACCACTTTTCTTCCCTGATCACTCCCTCCTATTTCCACCCCACCCCACCCCACCATTTGTGTACTTTAGTTTGGTTGTTAGCTTGTTTTGATCTTTTTCTCCTGGCTTTTTGCTTGTTTTTCCTATATTCCATATATTAGTGAAACCATCTGGTTTCTGTCTTTCTCTTTCTGACTTGTTTCTGCTAATATGATTTTTTCTAGGTACATCCATGTTATCATAAATTTGTCAAATTTGTCATATTTATTTGATTAGTAATATTCCACTGTGTATACAGACCACATCTTTTTTATCCATTCATGTGTCTTGTGACATTTGGGGTGTTTCCATTTCCTTGAAATTATAAACAGTGCTACAGATAAAAATAATCTTATTAAACCCACTAAATCCTAGATACACACTATTTTGCTCTAAAATTTACTTGAGAATGGTACTGTTTCTCTTTCCTCCCCCTTTCCTCCCTCTCCCTGTACCTTATATGTACAATGAAAACAACTTAGTTGACACTTTTAGCATATTTCATGAATGTGCCTTACCCCAAACCCCATCTTTCATTTCAAGATCTCCTATAGGAATCTGTATTGCCCAGTGTTCCTGAACTACATAATATGGATCTTTCCCTCCAGTCTCTTATAATATGTGACTCAGTGTTCTTTGGTTCTTTGCTGAAACTCTCTAAGGAGTTTCCAGTTTTCATGGCTGCCCAGTCCCCAAACTAATATCATATCTGTAAGTTCAGTTGTGGCACCACCCTTTCTGCAAATAGCAATTTCTGCTTGAGTTCCTTATTGCTTTGTGACAAGACATCACCGTATTTCATGGCCCCAAGCAATTATTTTGCTCTCACAGGTTTGATTACACTTGGCTCACTTAGGAGTATCTGGCTTTGGATCCCCATTTGCTTACAGTCAGGGAGGTGTCAGTATTGGTGGGAATGAAATGGTGCTGTTGTAGTGGTACCTCGAAATTTAAACAAAATCCTCATACCACCAAGCAATTCCAACTGGATGTATAACCTGATGAACTAGGAGGAGATATTTGTACACCCAGGCTCATAACAGCATTATTCACAATAGCCTGAAGGTGGAAAAGACCCAAATGTTATTGATGATTGAATGGGGAGAGTCTACAGTAAAATATTATTCAGCCTTAAGTAGGAATCAAGTATTACCAGCTGCTGAAGGGTGAAAGAGGCTGACAGGCATTAGATGAAGTCAAACAAGCCACAAGGACAAATCCATGGTGATTCCCCTAAGACGATGGGCCTGCAGACCAGATTGTAGAAGAAAGTGGAATGGAAGATATTGTTTTGGAGGTGATTTTGATATGATGCAATAGGGCTCAATTCTATTAAATTACACAATATGTATGAGTTAAAATGTGAGCTGTTGTGAAATGTCTATTTTTTTCTCAACAAAAAAAGAAACTTGGAAAAATAAGATATATATGTTCAATCATGAAAACTATCCAAATCATATAGTTAAATAGATACTTAGCTCTCTATAGCTATAAGTATATGCTAAAAATAGATGAACAGTAATTTGCAGAATAAAATGGTGAGAGAAGAAAGGCGAGATTTTGCAATTTTATTTGCTGACACATTTTTCTCTGCTGCAGTGCTGACAAGTTGAATCCTTAATGATTTGTTCAGATATTACGCTCATAATTAAAAAGCAAATCAATGAGTGATGAATAAATAAATGTAAAATACTACTTTCTGACAAACATCTACACTTCAGAACAATAAGATACAGCAGATAACTGCTGGGGTAAAAGATAAAAGTGATTAATTTATCCCAAATTAATTTATTTGGAAACCAAAAAAAAAAAAAAATGGGAGAAACATTAGAAGAGGCTCAAGACAGAAGTTAGAGGTTTTGGTATTGTGTGAATTGTAGGCCAGATATATCAATGTCAAATCAGCCTTTATGTTATATTCATTATGGTTGCTGATCACAGTGAGATCATTTAATAAATTCTCAATGAACTGAAAGAATTAATTCTTTTATATTCACCAAGTGCTCTGTACAAAATCAAGTTTCTTTAAAAATTAATGTGTAAGCCCCTAACCCTTTTTGGGTCAGTGTTTTGGAGTACCTGGTAGATGATTCTAAACTTTCTCTCATCTGAAGACATAGTTCTACCTGCTTGTTTAGCATTTCTGTCAAATCCATCTGATTTGTACTAAGTACTCCTTAGAAGTGCTCTCTTAAACCCTGATTCCAAATAACCAGGAGAACTTGTAAGCTGTTAGCTAATGTTCCTGCATCTGTGGTGGCAGGATTGGGGGCAATCTCTCAGAATTAGCTCATAGATTTGTGGTACCTCATCCCACTAACCTTTACATCAAAGGGCTGGTGCTCTATCCTGGGGGAAGAGAGAAACATGAGCATTTCAATCATAGGCTATGCAGTTTAAGAATATAGAAGATTGCCAACAGCACGTTGGGCATTTTATATCATTGCAGTTAATATTATTTTAATGGAATACTTATCCCTAGATAACACTGGTCCACTTCAAAATTATTAAACATACTATAATTGAGGGATTTTTCTAAGAAACAACAATTGCATAAAAAGGTTATTGCTCACCAAGGAGTCATTTAGTTCTATTTAAATAGATTCCTACTGGCTAAAAGGGTGAAGAATATTGATTAGGAAAAAAACAGAAGTTTAACAGTGGGCAAAATTAATGAACTTTTTCTGACACTTCAACACAGATGTGATTGAAACAAACACACAGCACCCTCCCTCTTCCTTTATCTCTTCCTCTCTGCCTCTGTCTCTATGTCATGATCTATCTTGAATAGAGATATAAAAATAGATACTAGAAATTGTTGGTTATTTAAAGAGAGAACATAATCACTCTTAACCTCATTGAACTAAACTCACTTAGAGCCAGTTAATAGAACTTCTCAATTATTTCTCCCAAACCTAACATAGTGAATGAGTAGATCATCTGTTTGAATACAAAGTGAAGTGGTGCATGAGTTAAGTATAGGCATTGAATTTCAGATACCATCGCTTGCATTCTGCAATTAACATGTCAGTATGTTCACTCACAAATGAAATCAGTAGGCTTTTTTTTCCCAACAGTTAAAAAAAGTCCCATGTTTTAAATCATACATTGATTGGAAAAACAAAAATCCCTGAAAATTTGAGTTATTTAAATAAAGTCAAATAAAGTTCACAGCATGAATGTTTAAAAATTTAAAATGTAAGAGGAATTTTTGAAAAGTTCCACTGTGCCTAAGTGCTCCATCCTTGTCTCCTTAGTCCTTGACACCGGGTCAACGCTACATACTTCTGAGTAATTATAATGAGTCTGTCCCTCTTTTTAGTGTAAATAGATGGGGTTCTTGTTCTAGCTTTTGGAGAAAGTTTTGTCAGTCATACAAAAATAAAATGAATTCAGACGACAGAATTTTCTCCCTTTGAGCTTCTGGTTGAGATGTGGTATCTGGGACTCTTCTTTGACCATAAAGGGCCAAGCTGGCAAGCCAGAGAAGGGCAAAGGACAAAGCAGGTAGCTGCTGAGGACAGACATTCTGAGTCCTGAATTACTCACATCCTGTTTCCGTGGGAACTTCCGATTCTATTTGAAAAAATACATTTGTCTTGTTTGCATTTTTTGTTACCCCGCCACTTAAAACAGTGCATTAATGGTGGTTAAAGTTGATTGTAAATTCAATTCAATTAGAAATAATTTTATCAAAATAAGCTACAACTCAAGCTTTACCTTAAAAGCAGTAAATCACAGTTTCTGGGCATCAGTAATTTTTAATTTTTTTCCTTCTTCTAATATATATGATATAAATTTAGCATACAATAGATCATATATTATATAAATATATTGGATAATATATAATACGGCATATACCACAATATATATGACATAAATCTAATATATATGAAACAACACTACACTATAACATGCTTCAGATATTCATTATTAGAAATCAACATGTGTGCATACTACTTTAAGTTTACCACTAAAACTCAATTCTGTTCTTCATATACAACTAATGCCCTTTGCCTGATTTACCGAGCCTTTCCCCTTTCTTCCGGTAAACGGAAACTGTTCTTATTGTCCAAAAGCTTACATTTGTTTTATTTAGTTTTTCCATTTGTTTGATTTGTTTATACATCATATGCAAATAAAGTCATCTTATTCCATCTTATTTTTTCAGTAAATCTAATGTCCATAATCCTGTATGTCCATCCATGGTGCAGCAAGTGGTAGGTTTTATTTTTTATGGCTGAATAGTATTCCAGTATGTATAATAACCACATATTCTTTATCCAATTGTCAGTAAATGGACACTTAGATTGTTTCCAGTTCTTGGCTATTATAAGAATGTTGCAGTGGACATGGGGGGTATATATCTGAAAATTAGTGTTTTTTTTTTTTTTTTTGTGAAATACCCAGAGTGAGGTAACTACCTTGTCTGAAATTTCAATTTTCATGTTTTGAGACATCTTCATAGGGTTTTTGTTAGTGACTGTACAACTTCCCCTTCTTTCCACATCCTCTCTAACATTTACTACTTTTGGTCTTGGATAGTAGCAATTCTCACAGGTGTGAATGAAATCTCACTGTTTTGATTTGCATTACTTTAATAATCATTGATGACAAATATCTTTTCATGTGTCTGTCAGCCATCTGTATGTTTTCTTTGGAGAAGGGTGCTTTCATTTTCTCTGTGTATTTTAAAACTCGGATCATTTCTCTTGTTGTTGAGTGTTACGGTTTCTTCATGTTTTGAACCCAGACACGTTGTTGGACATTTTAAGCACCAGTAATTTAAATATTTCTCTATTTGACTGCAAGATAAAGCAAAGATAGTCCGGAAGTTTCTGCAGTGTCATGGGTATCTCTCTTCAGTTCTCTCTTATGGGTGACTAGGACTGATGTTGAGGTTTGTGTAAGTTAATGCCTTTCTCTTGGAATTAGAGAAAGAGGCGGCCCCTCTCTTGTTTGTGGAACTCTTACCTTTTCCAATCTGTTTAAGCTCTCAGAAAATACTCTCTGCTTTCCATTTGGCATCATGGGCAGTGCTCACATTCTTAAATAAAGAGTTGTTCCCATTTTATTAACCAACACATCATTTCTGACATATGTGTGGATTCACTGGGAAAGGCTAAGACCAAAATAATCAGACCATATGTTTATTAGAAAATAATCAACTTAATTATTTGGGAGTGGTGATATTCCAGTGCCTCAAAGTTCATGTTAGCTTTTAATACATTATTTAAATAAATAAACATAGAAGTTTGGGGGAGTTTGACAGGAAAAAGCAAAATACTTGCTCGACTATTTCCAGCAACTTGACTAATGGTGCTTTAGTTTAGCCAATTCTGGAAATGGAATTTCTCTCTTTTAGAAATATCCCAAATGACAGCTCCATTGATGAATATTATTTTCTTGCATTAGGTGTGATTTTGCATATTTGGTCACTGCCATTTCAGTGAGACTTTTGAGAGGAACACAGTCTTTTTGTTATTGGATTATATATGATAAAACTATGAATTGAACCACAAGCATATTGATATCAGCATTATCTAGCTGTTTTATGTAACAGTTGTCTGTTGGGATAACTATTTGCATCTATATGTAGTGTAGTTTTAAGTTGGTTGGTAGGCATAGATATATAAGCAGAGAGAAACATAGATCCATAGATGTAAAGACAGATAAAACAATATTATCTAATTAGAGTTATTCTTCCCTTAAATGAGATGTCTTTACATCTTCCCAGGTAAGATATTTTCCCACAAATGACTTGGGCAGACTTGCCTTAGTGCCCCTGACTGTTTTAATTCTAGATTATTGGGTTATATATCCTTATCCCATCTTGGTCCTGACAAGGCCTAAGTTCAGGACAATAGCTTGTCCTCCATCTTCTTTATTTCTTCTTCTTATCATTATTCAAATAATATATATAAATATAAATATATATATATATATATATATATTTCACATCTATGTATTCCCTGGGGTTCACCCACCACCTCCCCTCCCTGACCACTCCTACTCACCACCCCCCAGTCCCAGTTGTGTAGTTTTGTTGTTGGCTTGTTTTGATTTTTCCTCCTGTCCTTTTGTTTGTTCTTCCTTTGTCCCATATATTAGTGAAACCATTTGGTTTCTGACATTTTCTTTCTGAAATGTTTCTGCTAATATGATTTCTTCTAGGGCCATCCATGTTATCTCAAATTCATCAAGTTTGTTGTATTAAATTGATGAGTAATATTCCATTGTGCATAAATACCACATCTTTTTCATCCATTTATCTGTTTTGGGACATTTGAGTTTATAGTTTGCAATTATAAATAGTGCTGCAGTAAAATCCAAGTACAGGTGTCCCTATGTATAATTATTGAGATCTTCTTTGGGTAGATTCCTAGAAGATTGATTGTTGGGTCAAATGGTAATTCCATTTACATTAGTGTGAGGGTCCTCCACACAGCTTCCCATAGTGGCTAGATGGGAGCATTGTAGTGTAGGAACATTCCTTCTCTCCAAATCCACACCAGCACTTGTTGTTGCCCATTTTTCTGATGTGCACCATTGTAAGGTGATATCTCATTGTTTTTATATTTCTAATGTTTAATTCCACTTTTCTCGAATAAAGTTCCCTCTCTTGCTCAAAAAATTCACAGATTATTTTATGCTTATATAATCATCAATAACTTTATTATTTTATAACCACTTAAAGCTTATGAAGATAGAAGAGGAAGTTCTTCCCAGCCATTTTTTGGTATCAGCAGATCCAACTAGGGTGGAGGCCAGTTTTCTCCATACAATCTCCTGTTTGTCCTCTCTGAAGGCTAGATCCATGGTGTGGATGGCCATACCTTCTTGGCACATACCGATTAGGTCATTTGTTCTCTAAGTGTGAGAATGTACACACATGTGGCTTCTCCAGGAGTTACTGGCTTTGGCTGAACACAGTAAAGGAGGGACTTCTAAGTGGTTTATGACTGCCTTTCAAGTTGGACCCAGGCGTTCTCCAACTCTGAGATTATTATAGGGATTTTTTCAGGGTTATTATTACTATTACTATAATATTAATATTATTTGTAATTGAGTCTTGTTTTGCTGGAGAGATAATTCTTAATGCAGCAAGTGTTCTTACAGCTGTCTTTGACCTATATAATCCAGCAGAAATGTTCTTTATTATTTTCTGTTATGTAGGCGCACAAAAGTTAAACCACTAGGCAAATATTTTTCTTGAGGTGATACTGGTTTATGCCATTATACAGATTCATCCCGACTTTATATGTGTTCATGCATATTACATACATCATACCCACCACCAGAGCATCCCTAGTTCTCTGCCAATAGCACAGGTCACTTTCTTTCTATTCCCAATTCCCCTCCTTGTCTAGTGGCCTCAATTTTATTTTATTTTATTTTATTTTATTTATTTTTGAGACTAGGTTTTGCTATTTTTGCCCGTGGAACCGCAGGTTCTTGTTGGCCAGGGTATGACAGACTCAAGCAATCCCCAGCCTCAGCTTCCCAGGTAGCTGGGATTACAGATGCATGCCACCACACCCGCTGTTTTTATGGAACTAGGTCTCGCTACGGGTCCCAGGCAGGACTCAAACCATGATCCCTAGCCCCAGCTGCTTCATAGGCTGAAGCGGACAGGCACAAGCCACCGTGCCCGGCCCTGGCCTCAATTTTAAAGTCAGATTTCTAGTGTTTGTTTGATTTCTCTGTATTCTACATATGAATGAAACCACACAATATTTGTTTTTGTCTTCTGGTTTATGTCACTTAATACAGTTCTTTCTAGTTGCATGTATCTTGTTGCAAATGACAAGATTTATTTATTTTTGAATGTATGACTGGCATCATTTTAATGCACTCTATAGTTCTGGGTCATTTAGGCTGTTTTGTAACTTGACTTGTAAATAATGCTGCTGAGAACAAGAACATGTATGTGTATACATGTTATTATATACATATGTGCATATACATGAAATATATTCCTACACATGCATATGTACATATATGCATATATATCCTTTTATATTACAGCTTTTACATTATTTGTGTAGATACTTAGGAATGGAGTGGAATTACTAGATTCTGTGGTACTTTAAATGTTTGGCGAAACCTCCATATTGCTTTCCATAGGACCTGAACTGTCTACATACTTACCAATAGTGTATAATTTTATTTTTCCTCAGCACCCTTGCCAACACTTGTTGTTTTTGGCTTTTTTAATATGGCTCTTTCTTAAAGATGTAAAATAGTATCATGTCATTTTGATTTGCCAGATTATAATTGATGATTAGCAATCTTTCCTTTGTCTGTGGGTCATCCGTATACAATCACTGGAGAAGAATCTGTTTAGCTCTTCTCCCCAATTTTAATTTATTTGTGTGTGTGTTGTTGAGTGTATCTCCTTGTCAGATGTATGATGAGCAAATACTTTTTCCCCTTAGATAAAGTGGCTTTTCTTTTTAATGATAGTTTTCTTCACTATATGGATGGTTTCAAGTTGTGTGTTGCAGAGGGAGTATAAAGTTACTCATTCCTGAGGCCAAGCTAGCATTCAAATGGAAAACACTAAAGATTCCACAGAGGAACTATTAGGAGCTAGAAGAGAAAACATATCAAGAAAACAATCCCATATACTGCCATTCATATATTGAAATAATATTAACAAAAAGTACAAGTTATAGTCTTACCTCATTTTTATTCTGAAGATTTTATTTAAGCCCTCAAAAATTCCTGGCAATATCTAATTTGCATATATTTATATTTATAGCTGTTATTCCACATTTACTTTTGCTTAGCATTTTTTAATGTTTATGTAAATCAGATGACTTACATAATTAATGATATTGTTGATTTTTCACTGATAAATAGTATTTCATTTTATTATTGATAGAATTTCTTTAACTTTTTTGAAAATTTACCTCTTTTGTCATTTAAGAACATGCCATAGTTATTGCAATTTTTATTTCCATTTTTGCACATGTATGAGAGTTACACTGAGGCATGTAAATTGAAAACTGATTTAACTTAATGTATGTATATTTATGCACATGTTAAACCAGTATATTTTGCTAAATTGTGTCTTAATGTTTACAGACATTAAGCTTTCCCAGTTTTATATGAGTAAAATATTGTCTCACTTTAATTTTAAATTTTATTTTACTGTTACTATTGAGCATTAACACCAATTCAAAATTATTGCCCATCTAAATGTCATTGTCTAATTTATTCATAGATTTAGTTTATTTTGTCATTATTTTTCTTTTTGAGTTTGGGAAGTGTATATAAGTGTGCTCTGTTTTTATATTTTAATCCGTATGTTTATATATTGATATAGATTTATAATTTTTGTTCATATGTTGTTTATAATAGTAGAATAGGGCAATGTACTGTTATGTTCCAATCATGACTTTTCTGTATACTTTTAAGAGTTTTTCCGGAATCTATATCTATTATTTTTTTCTAGTGTTTCATCCTTTGATGGCACATTTAATTTTCTCTCACCACACCATGTATTCAATGGAACAATCTTGCTTCTTTGCTTTTCAGATGAAATTTTTTATCTGATTATCCCATATAAGCTTAACTCTGCTTCTGAGCTTTAATCCCAAATCAGTAACACTTTATGAATAGATTTATAAAACTCATACTTAGTAATGTTCTTCCTCTTATATCTTTGTCTTTTATTTCTCCAATTATTTCTTCATCTCTAGGAAGAAAGTTTCTGTATCACATACATGATATTTATTTTTAAGTTGCCTGGGTAATTCTTTAGATTTTCTTGTTAAAATTCCATTCATTAGGTGAGTCATGTTTGTTCTAGGCCACTTTGAATTATTAAGTCTTCTTTATAAAGTGATCCTTTGATTTTAATTATCTGAAATATTTTTCTTATATCTGTTAGTATTTTGACTTATTTTGAGCTATTTCACATTTAAGTATTCTATTTTTATATTTAGTTAATACTTCTTTTGATAACAGGTAACTATTGTATTTGTATCTTATTTTTTTACCATATCTTTTAAATTATAGGTTTATGCCATTTACAAAGATTGTGATTATTGATATATATATACACATATAAATTCTATTACCATATGTGTAATTTATCAAGTTTTCTTGTTTTTGATATCTCTGAGATTGGGTAGAGCTCATTTTATAACTTTTGCTTTCTTGATGTTTTTTCATCTCCCCTCAGGTGAAAAAATATATATATTATCCTTTGATATTTTTAGCATTTACATTTAAATGTCCAAAGTTTATTACTATTTTCACTGCCATGAATTTTTATTATATTTAAAGTATGATTAACATATTTAAAGTTTCACGATTCCTGTTTATATGTGCTAAATTGTGTGATAGATCTGTGTCGTAACTTAGTTCTCTCTTTGGATTCAGTTTATTAGACAAATTAATACAGCAGTCTTTTGAATAATTTGTGTAGCTAATAGTTTTTACTCACCTTTGTTTCACACATTTCAGTTTCTTTTTTCATTTTTTTATATATTACCACTTTTTCCAAGCAAATATCCCTATGTTATTGGCAGAATACTACATTTTCTATACAACCAGATATGTTTTTTTGTTGTTCTTCCATGGTTTTTAGACCCTGCAGAGAGCTCTAGAACAGTAATGATCCATTTGTGGGTTGTGGCTATATGTGAAATTTCCTAAGAAAGTAGCCAGGTTGATATTGGTCCATCCTCTGGTTGTAGGGTACACTTATCAGTGTGTTCTGAGGGAGAACATCCCTTGAAAGACATGTAGGTGACATGAGAATCTGCCCCAGGACTTGCTAAAACCAGTCCTGTTGCAAATACACCCTGTGCTTGTAACTGGCACCAGGATCGCTGTCATTTGATGGAGTTCAGTGTGGTTGAACTGACTGGTAGTGAAATCCTGTGACAATTATTTCTCTCATTGTGCAGTTAACTGGATCAAAGTGGAGAACCATCATATAACTGACTGGACCCATTGTGGAAGCCCTCTTCTCCCCACCCCCTGAAATAACTGTTGCCTTTTGAGAAAATCAATGAGTGAGTCAGGGGTATGTCCCCAGAATAGTAGAGTCTTCCTAAAATAGTGTATCCTAACACTCTCAGTGACCCGCTTTTAGTACTCAGAGGTACTGTTACAATGGCTGTCATTATCTTGAAGCAAATAGCCCTCCATTCTCTGAACCACCAGATCAATACAAACTTTATCAATGCAATATCCTCCCACATTTTTGCAGCTGAATTCACCAGCATTCTTTTGGGTCCAATTAACGTGATGGCATTGATAAAACAGTCCAACCAAAACTCAACAGAGTGCCTGGGTAATACAAGTCTCTTTATATTTTACTGTGACACAAAGTAAGAGTGTTAACATAGTTGCTGGCAAGAGCACATGTGAACAGTGGGGACAACAGGTACTACCTTTGATCTTCCTTTTTAAGTGTACTGGGGTGAGGAGATGCATAAGATCCATAGTACCACTTCATTGTCTCACCAGAAACTCTTGTTTCTTCTCTAAGAATGTCACACCCAACACTGACCTACCTTGGTAGCTACTATTATTTTTTATGAGTAGTCCCATAATGCATCTGTATTTCCCCACAAGAGTCTAGATAATTAATAAATTAGAAAAATAAGGGGACCCACCATTTCTTCATCCTTTTAATCTGGAAACTGCATTACTCTAGCCCCAAGATCTCCCCCAGCACATGTACCATTTGGAGTCTTCATTTTTGTCATGTTGCCCACTTACCTTGGCTTTTCCACTTGACCTTCATCACCATCATAGCCCTTAGTCCATAAGATTGAGAGCCAGTGGGAGACACCAGCAACTAAATATTCCCAATCCAAACATTCTTTTAAAAGATAGAGCTTGAGCATTGAATGTGTCTGAGTAACTGTCTGGTCCATCTCTGGACATATTTCTTCTCTGTACACCATTCTGATATTGGATACTATGATAGCTCAGATTTCTCTCCTAGAGGCCTCCAAGTCCTATATCATTTTCACTATGTAAAGTGGGCACAGTAGCCTTTGGAGAAGGCATGGGACAGCTGCTACACTTGTTCTGAAAGAGCAGATTCTTTTAAGGGAGACTTAATCTCTTCCTCCATAGTTGTCTGTATGTATGTGTGGGTAGGTGTGTGTCTGAGAACTGGGTCAACTATAGAAAGTGGGGAAAGGTTTTGGCATTTCTTTGGAAATTCTGTCGATGCCCCTGCCTACTTTTCTCATGATGATGATGATGATAAAGGTGATTACAATGATGTATAAGAACAATAGTACTTTGAACTGAGCCATCATGATACAAAAAGACAACCATGGTGTATTAACCATAATATCATGGCCCTCAACGTCATGCTTCCCTACTTGCTACTGGATTGTTGCTGGTTATACAGAATTACATTTGCCTGGTCTCTGATAATTAGATGATGACACCCTCAGTTGTACTAACAACAGTGATATGAGGCTTCCCTATTAATAGTGCATCTTGCACCTACCAGCAGGAAGCAGCAACTCCCCAGATTCTCAGTGATGACTGTTCCTTTTCTTACCATGCCAATGATGCTTTTCTTGTTTCTTTAGCACATGAAGTGTCTGCCTGTCTTTCATCTTATTTCAAAGGACCATACTGGCATACAATGCCTGAGCCGTTGGTTCCCTTTCCCAGATCACAAAAGGTAGCTCTATCATCTTCACTTAACTCATGATAGGCCATCATTTTCTCCAACCTCTAGGGAACCATCTCTAAAACATTCTGAGGGCTGATTTGGGTACCCATACTGGATTGATAAACCCTGCTTAGTGAAAGTATGTGAGATGGCAATCTAGTTTCATTCTTTCACTATGTGACTATCCATTTTTTCCAATAATGTTTGTTGAAGACACTATCTTCCTTGAGTATATACTCTTGGTTCCTTTGTTGGAGATTAACTGTCCATAGAATCTAGGTTTATTTCTGTTGTCTCAGTTCTATTCCATTGTTCCTGTTGCAATATTATAATGTTTTTATTGTATTATGCTATTATTTCATCATAATGTTGTAGTGTAGTTTGGAGTCTGTGAGTGATATATACTGCTCTTTCTCTTTCCTGTCAGTGTTGTTTTGACTATTTGGAGTCTTTTGTGGTTCCAGGTGAATTTCAGTAACATTTCTTCCATATTTTTGAAGAATGATACTGAAAGTTTGATATGAACTCATTATATGATATGATAATTTATATGAATTCACAAAAATAATTGAAATGATAAACCAATATAGTACAAGGTGTAAAATCAGTTTATAAAAGTCTGTTGCATTCTGTATTCGATCAAGAAGATAGCAAATAAATAAATCAAGAAAAAATTATTTATAATTGCATCAAAGGAGTTAAAAACCTTGAAGTAAACTTAACAAAAGAAGGTGAAAGATCTATACAATGAAAACTATTATGCACTATTAAAAGAAGTGAAAGAAGACAAGTAAATGAACATATGCTCCCTGCTTATGGGTTGGAGAAAAAACTACTAGAATAGCCATTTTACCTAAAGGAATATAAAATAATGATGTAATTCAGAATTTTATGTATTTAAGTTCAGAACTGTTAACATTATATATTGATTTTTTAATGAGTTCCATCTTAAGGAATTACCTTTTTTACTTATGTCAAATATATTATGGAGATGATTTTTATAATAGTGCCAGTTTTTTCATGCATGTGCCTGTAAGATCTATATTGTTCTGATATTGACCCTTTGTGACTCCTTTATATGTTTCCTTTGATGTGTATGGTTTTATCCATTTTATTAAACCTTCAGAGACCCAGATTTTTGTTTCAATGATTTTCTCTATTCTCCCTCCATTCTCGATTATGTTGATTATTCTTTCTTTCATGTTCTTCCTCTTATTTTGATTTTTTGAATCAGTTATTCACTTCCTGGTTTTTCCTTGTGACAGTTTGGATCATTGCTTTGAAACCTTTCTTTTCTTCTGATATGAGCATCTAATGCTGTAACTTTACCTCTAAGTATTTTTTAGTTGCGGCTCACAAACCTTAATGTGATGAATTCACTTCTTGTAATTCAAAATATTCCGTAGTTTTCCTGCAACTTACCTTGTAACTTCCTACTAAAAACAGTATGTCATTTTGAATTTAATTAATGATAAAATACTTAGGAATATTCCAGATCTTTCACTTCTATGTTTTTCTACTTTATTTGTATTATATTCTTCTGAATAGTTACCTTAAATTGTTCACTTCCTTTAAGTAAGCTAAGATTTCATTTTAGTCCCAAATATAGTTTCTCATTTAATATTCATATGTAATTGAAAAAATTCAACTTGCACTATTGCAGATTTTTAATATATATTTTAAACTAATTGATATTGATCTACAGCACCTGATATCATTTGGGGTGCAGGTCCATCATTTTTCATAGCATCCACCACCAAAATAGCAGTAGCAGCATTCCTACAACTTAGACATGCAATATATTTTATAAATGTCAAATACTTAAATTCTTTGTTAGTGTTGCTGATATTTTCTGTGTTCTTAAAGATAGTCTGGCTGTTAATAAGAGAGATGTATTGAAATTTCTAGCCAGTTATGGGTTTATATTTCTTTATATTCTAATTTTGTTTAATATAAGTTATAATTTTCTGCTCTAGTTATATTGACATTTAAGAGTTTTGTGTTTACTGGAAGAATTGACTAAGTTGTTATATGTTTCTCATTTTTATTTCTGCTTACATATTTTTAAAAAGTGATTTTGCTATTTTATCTTTTAATCCTGAATCTGTTACTATTTTATCTTTTAATCCTGAATCTACTACCAATATGAAAAATGTACAAATAATCATTAGAGGATTGACATTACTCTGAAGATACCTTTACTTTGATTTGTAGTCATGGAAAATTCTACTCTTTCAGCTTCTACTTAAGTAATAATTGTGAAATTATTTTTAAAATGTTAATGTGTTTGCTAAAATTTTCTCTGTAACAATTTTCTGTATATGCATTAGACTGAGTAATTAAACTTTTTATCAATGCCAACTATTTTAGTTGATAAGATTCCCCTTTCGCTCAGTCATTGTTTAAATGTTTACATCAATTATTTCTGCTTTCTTTATAAAACTAATACATTGCAAATATATTTGGTGATTATTTTTATAGAAATCACTCCATGTTATATATTTTAAATAACCTATTGCTTAAATGTTTTTTTATTTCTCTGATCTTTATCTTATGTCATTTATTTTACCAATATTTTTTGTTTTTATTTTTTCTGGTTATATATGAATCTCAGAGTTTTAACAAAATGTCACATATCAATTTGTTCCTTTCCTCTGTTACTGGCCAGAATTACTAAAAAATGTTTAAATGAAGATTTTTTTATGAAAATACACATTTTCAGTAAATAGGCTGTAAGATAGAGGTTTTAGCATATATTCTTATATTCTTTTTTCCCAAATCTTATATTCTTTTTTTCCCAAGTGCCTTATTCTGAAAATTCATGTAATGTGCCCCATAATGCATGTCAGTAAGAAGTGGGTGCTAAATTTTAATAAATACCTTTTGGCCTTCTCACCATTATCTCTCTGCCACTAAACAATTTTAGCATACTTTTCATATTTATTGTAGCAGATTAGTCACATCCTATAAATCTCTGCTAAAATAGCAGTGTTTTATTTGCCAGTGGGTAGCTATAGTCAATCTTAAATATTTAAGAGGTTTTTAAATTTTTTAAAATAACTAGGTTTATAGTCAGCATTTTGCTAGTGTCATTTAGTCATATTTTTCTTTAACTCTATACTCTGGAATAAGCTATATAAGGAAGGTATAATGACAGTGTGTTTAGCAATGCTGAAGTCATTCACATTAAAAATAATCGGTAGCAGGAAATTTTAATACAATTCTTAGTCTATTACAGTATATTCACCATTAGTCACAAAATTTTTTACAGATTAATTACTTTCTAAAACAATCTTTTATCATGTTTTCCAAATTAGATGTAGTGTTACTTTCTTTTTAAAAATTATATATTACTACCTCTTGTTTGTTTTTTTTAGTTTCCTCCTATGTGTTTCTTCTTGCAATATTTTTGCAATAAAAAATAGCAATTTGTTTTTATATCCTCCTCTGCTTCTACACCCACATTGTTCTAACAAAATATATCCACATTTGGTGCGATTCAAGTTAGTCTTGGCTCAAAGTCAACTTACAATATTCTTTCTACTTGTACTTTTTGGGTTTATCCCACATGAATCAGACACTAACTGCTTTTCCTAAACTGTTCTCTCACCTTAAGTGACAGGGGAAGTTAACTAGAACCAATGTCCTCTGAAACCGATGCAATGCCCATCTCAGTAAATTAGATAATACAGAAAAAGACAATGTGTGACAGAGTGTGTGATGTTCTTTGGACTCGAAACAGTTACACATATGTACTTCCTTTTAAAATACAGGCTTGAGTTCATGCACTTGAATTTATAAACATAAATGTGCTATTTTTCCAAATCCTTAAAATTAGAGGTTAACCAGGTTTATACCAATGTCTCAAGTTATTCTGATAGAAAACTACTTAAGATTTTTCTGTGAAATATGCAGATGCTATATGACAAAGCAAGTCTTTGCCCTGAAATATCCAAGTCCTTAGAGCTGTGTGTACTGAACCACAAAATCAATTAACAGATTTTTTTCTCAGCTCAATAATTATTTTCTATTTGCATAGTAGAGATGTATCTTTTTTCATTACAGGAGTGTTAATGTATATGTAAAACAATGTTGGTTTTAAATCTTTATTCCTTTTGCCATAGAATAATTTTGTTTACACTAAAGTATTTACTTCTCACTTTTGTGATCCTGAATATAAGCAAAACAATATGTGTTGAATGTTGCTATGTAAATGTGTTGCCTTAAAGATAATGACTATAAATTTTGGTAAATCTGTTATTTTTTATTTTTAAAAGCATTGTTTCATTAGTTTATTTTTAAAAACTTTTTCTCTAACAGCATAGTCTTTCCATTTATCCTGAATCATCAGTTATTATTATGTATTCATATTTTTTAATTTTTTACCCTTATTTATTCTTGTTTTCCTCCTCAGTTTCTCTCTCTTAATATCTATTTTTCTCTTTTTGTCTGTCTCTCTCTTACACAAACAAACACGCAGATGTGTTTATATATATATATATATATATATATATATATATATATATAATCACTAACAACAGAGGGGTAATAGTCAATGTGAAGCCACATTTTGAGGCATTATAAATTAGAAAGCAACATATTTAAGTAGTCACATAAAGACCTACTACGTAAGGCTTTTGACTTTAGCAATACAAAATACTTTAACTTCAATTGGTGTATGTAGAGAGTTCTACAAATGAAAAGTACAATATTGCTACAGTATCAGAACCATAAAAGATTATCTTTGCTTCTCTTAGGATGATGTTTGCTAGAAAGAAAATGGTGATAGAAAGTTTTTTTTCTTTCCAATTTGACTTCAAATGTCCCTATTTCTACATTATTGGGAAAAAATTGTAGAATTTGTTTTAATGCATCTTTAGGCATGTTGCATGTTTAGAACTTGTGGGTTGTAGATCTTCAAAAATTTTATGAAGCAAAAAAAAAAAAACTAGAGCATAATAGAAATAGTGAAAATACTTTTTCAAAGACATAAAAAGAGGAAATGACAGGTTCTTATCTGAGAGACTTAGTTTTGCCTTCCTTAGCCCATCTTCATGCAGATTTTGCCAATGTCCTAGTAACAGAATAACATTTCATCTTCTCAAATATGTTTAAGTTACTCTACATCTATACTCCAATGTTAAAGAAATTCCAGAATAAGAGAGGTCTTTTGGTTAATATTTATGATTTATCTAGAAAATCCTAAATTCAAAACACTCCATTAGTTATTACTTAGAAAAACACAGACAGTGAAACTTCTGTTAGCTTTTATTCATTTCCAGTCATATACTCAATTATATTGTGTACATATTAAAATAATAAAATTTAAATTGACTGCAGAAAAAAAATGGCTTCATTTTACACCCAGTTGTCTTTATTTAATCCCTGACAACAGAGATGCTTCCCTTCCCACACTTCAGAGTATTGAAAAACAAACATTTCCCTTCTGATATATTCACTTAGTGTAATCCCTTCCAGTTCCATTCACATTGTTGCAAAAGACAGAAGTTCATGTTTTTCATAGCTGAGTAGTACTGTTACTACTGTGTCTATACTCCATCTTCTGGGGAACAAATTGGGGCAGGTGACATGTGATGTTTGGTAAATCACAGGGTGTGGTGGTGAGTGTGGTGAGAGCAGGTGTATATGAGGGAGCGTCAACCTGTTCTTCTCTAGAACATGAAGTGTTTTAAATTAAGGTTACCTCAATAGTAACAACAATAATCAAATAAATCAACATATAACAAACTTTTTAAGATATATAGCTGTAGCCTGAGGACTCACTCTTATGCAGCACTCATTTATAAGACACAAAATAAGGCTTTTGGTATTGCCATAATCATTTTATCCTGAAAACCTGAAATGAAATGAGAGCCTCCATTTCTAGAAAGTAAAAACTAATTATTAAAGCAGATACACTCATTTTCAGATAGATAGAAGGAGCCCGAACTAGTGAACAATAACAATAGGATTAAAGAAATCAGAATATATTATGAATGCTGTGGGTATTGATTTTATCACACCATTTCTAATTCCCCAATTATTTTTGGTTTATTTTATAAAATTTAAGTGACTACATAAAAGATAGATTTAGGTGTATTTTATCAAGCTGTTAATGTATATTCCATTCCAAAATGAATCAATTTATATCAATTTATAGTCAATTAATATCAATTTATCACATTCCCTCTTACTTCTTACAAAAATTCACTTTACTACCTAAAGCTCTCTATGTATGTATTCAGGATAAATACTATTCAGATCATGCTTATATTTTTATAAGAAGTGCAGTAAGTCTTTTTGAGTCTCCTGTTGAAAATCTGAAGATGTGGTTTAGTATGTTCAATATGGAACCCTGGGGAACTCTGAAAATAATCAGATGCCATCTGGCAAATATTAAAATAACTGAAGAAAAGAGAGACTTGTGGAAATTATAACTTCAATATAGTTATCAGTATGCAACCAAAGAAGCAAACTAAAATTTCTACTAAATTGCAAAAATACTGTATACACCATGGAAGAAAAAAAGTTTTTAGGATACAACTAATTGTAAGAATAAAATCAAACTTTTAGTTGTGAGCTTAAGGTCATATATACACATTTATTCTCATGAGGACACCTACACCTATAAAATGATAAAATGAAATGTTATTTCAATAAAATCATAGTAACTTTTAAAAAGCATATTTTGAAGTCACATTCATGTCATTTCTTTGTTTCATTCTTAATTATACAACAAGTAAAATCATTAAGACTATTTGCTGTCCAAGATGAAATAAATAAGATCACCTTTTGCACATATTATTTTTACATTTGAAAAAAAATTATACTTTAAATAATAAAGTCTCTTCTGAAAGATATTAAGTCAGTGATGGCTCTGTTACATGTTTTCTGCCAAATATTATTGTTTTCCTTCTCTAATATTTTGTTTCTGAAATGCTCAGTGACTGTTCAGAATCCTGAACAGTCTAGTAAAAACTAGACTGTTAGTTTTTACTAACAGTAAAAACTAGTAAAAACTCCTGGTTGAAACCTTGACCTAAAGAGATTCAGACAATATGAACAAAGGTTTTACATATAAAACCAAACAAAATACTTTAAGCCACAAGATGTCACTGTGGTTCAAGCAAGGCATGGTTTTCTTATAATTTATTAGAGAAAGATATTCAACCAATTTATATATTTAATCTGTGTTTGAACATACTCTAGACTTTTTTTATAATATGCTCTCAAATGAAGATAAAGGAAATAATATTTTACTTTCAGTAATTTTCATCTAATTTTTCAGGCACTTCTGTGATAGATACTTGAGGAAATCAGAAGTCAGTTCTTTATGAGAAAATAATTATAATGAATAGTTTTAATAAGTAAAAATGAGTTGCTACTTTCTAGCCTTATTTTGTGTGGCATAGTACAATATTGAGTATGTGATCTGAATTTAGAATGAAGTGGTTCATATCTTTGTATATTCCAGACTACTCTTAAGATAATCTATTTCATTTAACTATAAATTGAGAATAATAATGGTAATTATGTCATAGGATTCCCATGGGTTAAATAAAAGTGCCTGTATCCAGATCTTAATATAAAATCATCATCTTATAAGAAAACCACTAAACTTGTATGCTCCAACCACTTCTATGCTTTTCACATTTCTAATATTTCATTGTACATTTCCTTTGGCCCTCAAATATGTAGGGTTATACACAAAACCAATAATGATAACAAAATCTAAATAGATACCTACTTTCTCTTATTTCCTCTTGTCCAGAATCACTGTGATAGGTACATGCAGAATAAAAAGATATACAGTGCTTAATTATGATTCACTAACCTTATGACTATTTGCAATAAATATTTAATATCCAAACTGTCAAAAACAGAAATATTTTGCTAATATTTGCAAATATAAATTGCTAATATTAGCAAATATAAATATTTGCTAATACTGTATTGAAATGTCAGAAAAGAACTTTCAATTGTTTCTAGAAGTTAATATATTTAATAAACCATTTAATAGATTGTCAGTAGTACATTTTAATTCTTAAATATTCATTATAGATTTGAGAATTTTGAACCTGGTAGGCTAAAGTAACTTAATCACCAATTGTCTTTTCATCAATTTGCATCTTAATATATTACCTTGAGTACTTTAAAATCTAATTCTAATGTTTACAGATTATTATTCAAATTAAAAAGAACTGCTTCTATGTTTTTTCTCATCACTTGTGAAATTTAACCAAAATGACTTGAAATTTTATAGGATGAGTATCCCCCAAACAAACATTTACAGAGCTTGTGATCTAAAGAACAAAATAAATTTTAAAAAAAGAAAAGAAAAAAATGTATAAACTGAAATATTTGTTTTCCCTGTGACTTACTAAAGTTAATGAATGTAAGTGGTTTTTAAAAGAAAAATAAACAATTCATTATGTTCTTGACCTTATCTAAACTGTCTATTTTAGCAAGTTATTTGTTTGCAAATTGAAAATATGAAAAATTTCAAGTTGATGTGTACTATTACACTACCTAACTACACAGACTATCTGATTCCATTGAAATAATGGAGATATACTGTACAAATTGTTGACAGCTTAACAATACATGTAGGCAAATATAGGTGGGGAAATGTGATTTGAAATAAAATAGAGATAGAAACTAATGTCCACAAGGAAAAGAAACAGAAGTGAAGACCAATTCTTAAAGGTCATGATAATATTGAGATATCATATGAATAAATCTGAATCTTCTAAGTATAATTATAATTAATATTTGTAATCCCTTTTCTGTGTACTAGGAAATTTACAAATTTTACTGTCACTATATACTCTTAGTTCACAGATGAATTCCATGATGTCTAGAAGTCGGTGATCATACACACACACACATACATCCTTCCAAGTAGAAAGTTTGTGCTTCAACATTAAATTAAAAGAACAGTCAATCACCATGTGTCTGAAGGATCTACTTTGGGAGGTAGAAGTGAAAGTAAACAGAACAGGGTTGAATCTAAATGATCCCCATAAAGAAATGTTTGGTGTATTTTAAGATGATCTGTTCAAGCCATATATTCAGAATAGCAAAATATTTCAAATGATTCTTCCACACTCCCCTCTACAGTAGTTTTTAAGATCACAGATAAAATGTTCTGTTCCCGTGTTCTGCCTCATCAGTGTCTAGACTGAAGCATGAACATAGTAGTTTCCCAGGAGTTCCAAGATGAGAGTGAGCATGCCAAATGTCTTCCAGTTTGAGACTGTTTCTTTTCTCATTACAGGGGTTCTGAAATCCATAGTTTCACATTGGCCTGGATGTTTTCCTTGACCATTTCTTTTTCTAATGTGCTGTTTGAGGTAACAGTGATTCACAAACTCTGTTTTAGGGGTGTGGGTTCACACATCTCTCGACACAGCCTACCTCTGCTCACCCACCACCAGAACACAATCCCCATGTGAACTTTATCCCACATTTCCAAAATTCAGTAATCCCCTTTGCTGTGTACTTAGGTGAATTTGCCAAATAATGTATGCAGCACAGTAGCTAATTCCTAGAGTAAAAATGTTCTAAGTGGCAGTAGAAATAATATGTTCACATTTGAGTTATTTTGCCTAACACTATGTTGAGAATGCACCAACTCTTGAAACAATAAATATCAAAAGATTTTTGGCATCATCTTGATCTCTTGGGCCAATGTTAAAATTAACAAAAAATTAAACACCTGTGTGTAAAATGTAGTGAAATAAAATTGGGGGTACTGCATCTACTTCCATGCTTAGATTGTTTTAAGAATTAAAAGATAATCCAGATTCATGTTGGTTTTGGTCCTATGTAAATTCTTATCAAAACAAACAAACCAAGAAAAACACTGCATATTCAACAAATATTAAAAATCCCCTAGGAATTTCTTGAAGGTGAGTAGAGGAAACATTCCATTACTGTGCCTCCTGAGGAATATTTATTTGAAGTCAGTACAAGGAAGAATCATACAATCTCATCAATTGGATGAGTAGTTATTTTTCTTTTATTCTTGCTTTAGGATTACATTATACTTAGTAATATTCAGAGTGCATGAATTTTCAGCTTCACTATTAAGGAAAGGAAAGTCCCCCCAAATGTATGTATGCTATATACTATTACTTACTCTCTTTTCAAATATAGCTTTGTGCTTCAGTGTAACAATTCCTATTATATTTATGGAAATAGCATGAAAGATAGTCATTGAAAGGGAAACATTTTATTCATGAATTGATCTTTTAAAAGCTTTTGAAATAGGTCAAAAAAGTCTAGACTAACTCTTAGATGGTCATTTAAAATGTTTTATGCCACAATCTGATAGTTCAGTGTTTTCGTTGTTTTATTTCAATTCATGTAATGGCTCTATGTAAGTGAAATAAAGGTTTCTGGGAAACAGTAAGGGAGATAGCAGGGAAAAATAAGGACAGATGTGCTATTGACTTTGATGCCAAGATCCCTGTACTAAATGAGCAAATGAGGTCACAGCAGATGGTGGGGAATTAAGGGAATATGAGAAGGAAATATATTAAAAAGTAGAACTAAAGCTTAGTTCCAGAGTTCTCATTATTCTATAAAATTGACTATTTTCTGGTTTGATAGGCCAGAACTAACTAAAGCTGGAGGAATGTGATTCAAAGACAGTCAGCCTTTGGGGTTTCTTTCTACAAGTTGGCCTCAATGTGCTACTATTAATGATCATGCTATAAGAGTTTATTATTTTGACTGTCTGACAGAATTGTAGTTAATGTCTTCAGCTCTGATGAGAAAAATTAAAGAACACTAGGTCAGGACATCAGTCAGGAACAGTAAACTGTAGTGAGAATGGAGACCAGATTGAGAAAATAGATCTGAGATCTTGAAACATTCTGCTCATTCTAAGCAAATGCAACATCTCTGAATGCTAGAATATTAGCTCTTTCTCTCTTTACCCTAGCCAGTTCTCTTTCTATCCTAGCCAGTTTTAAATCCATATCCCTCCTCTCTTTTTCAGTGCTTCTCTCATAAGCTACCGCAGTAAAGATGTAGAACTGAGGCAGTCAGAGAAGGAGCAGGTGGCATGGCAGGGAGGGTTGAGGAAAGGGTGTGTGAAGAGGACCAGTGGATGCTGGTGGACAAGGGGTTTTGGGTGGTGGGTATACTATGGTTCCTCCCACACCTGTCAGCAGAGAACTTACATTTCCAAAACAGCAACAATTCTCAGTGCATGACCTTTTTTTGAACTGGAAGTCAGTAATGTCTTACCTGCTGACTCTTATTAGTTGAAGCAGTCATGCATCTAGACAAGGAAATGTTGTCGCCATCTACCACATGACATACAAAGAGGAGAGCATAGAGGATTCCACATGATTCCATTCTTTGCCTCCTAACCTGTCTTATATATTTTGTGATATTCTGCCTGAGAGGCAATCAGACCTCCATATGAGGCAAGGGACAGTTGATACAGAAGTCATATCACATTACCAGCTAAAGTTGAGATGCATTAGTTTGTGTCTAGAATCCAAAAGCTAAAGCAGTTCTGAGGGTGAATTTCTTTTATTATTATTAATTATTATTATTATTATTATTATTAGGAACACTGACTTTTTTTTTTCTTTAGAAACTAGTAGTCTCAAATCCATGGACTCAAATGATTCCTAGCCTCAGTCTCCCAAGTAGCTGGGATTACAGGCACGTGCCATTGTGCCTGGCTTGAGGGTGAATTTCAAACATAGACCAAGTCCAGGGATATGTGATCTTAAATAGCAGAAATATATTCTAATTCATTAATCCTGAAGAGTCACAATACCATGACTTTCAAAATGATGGAGGCATGAAAGACAGGAGAGGGTTAAACTCCACTAATCCCAGCTATCCTTTTCCTGTCTTAATGTTTAAGCTCTAACTGAAGGATGCTAATTGGCAAATCCAGTTCAGAAGTTTGATTACTCTATGAAATGGGTAGTCTCGTTACAACCTGTTTTGTCCTTTAAATTGTCATAGTGATTTTTAACTTCTAGGAGAATGACTAAAATTTAATGTGGCTAAATTTTTATTCTAGGGATAGGACAAAAGCAGTAACACGGAAGTTACAAAATACAGTATATATAATTTTAAAAATAAAGATCATGACTTTGAAAACAAAAACACAAAGTTGTAAGGATAACCCGTAGTTTTCCTTGGTGAGAACTAGAATTTATATAAAGACGTGGACAGATATCACTATACATGTCAGTAGATACATTTGATGTCAATGTATCTATCTTTATACTAAGAACTATATTAATGTTCAATTTTATGGGAATAATTATCTCCAGGTTGATAAACAGCAATGTACAAGTTGAAGAGAGTTGTTTTATCTTTATGATCTTAAATTGTTTAATTTTTATATTTTTCCTATGTTCTGTATGATTCTCACATTTTTCAATATTATGCATTATCTTTTATGATGCCTGTATCTGCAAACTTCTCTCTTATCCCAAATATAGCTGCTTTCCATATATTGTTTTTTCAGATTAAACTGTTAGAAATGAATTATCTTCTTTGCATGTAGTTTTTGTAATCCAGTGTGATGCACTCACTTGTTCTTGAAAATATTGCTTATGATTTATCTTAAATAGATATACATATTATAGTGTTTAGCCAGGATAGTATGTAGATAAAATATTAGAAGAACATTGTTTATTTTCTATGAATTATATCATCTTATCTATGAATTAAGTTCATTGATTTCAATTTCCCTTGTCCCTATATAAAAAGTTACAGACTAGAATGTCCCATCAAATGGTACATTTTTCCCCCTATGCTAAGTATTTAATTTTCTCAGCAATGTTTTTTTTCTATTTGATGGTCTGAAGAATATGGCTATGATAAACACTGCGTTGCTCTAGTGACAAAATAGGATGACAAGCCTACCAATTCACAGTATTGTTATGTAACAGAAATAATTTGTAACTGGAAGATTGTTTTCAGAAATTGAACTTATTAATGCTATTTTCAAAGCTTAAATGCTGAAAGTCACTACCAGGTCATCGAAATGTTGGTAAAATAATGATAAGTTAAATACTAATTATCAATAATTATTTTTAAGTACTAATCATTCATCAGTATTCTGTAATTTATCTACAAAATAGTTTGTCATCATAAATGGTCTCCAATCACTGATATGGCAGAGATCAAATTTTGTCTTATGCTTTCTATTAAGGATGCATGTGTGAAGCTCTCTCCAGCACCCCTCTCCATGATTATAAATTATTTGTCTTTCACTTTAATACCTGCTAGCCAACACGTATGAAATGTTGCTTCTTTTACATAATCTGCATAAAGGCACTGAGTAACAGCAGGTCGTAGGTCACCTACAGAAAAACCATTATGATTGGTGACTTTATAATTTAGAATAGAAATATATACATTGGTAAATTATCTAGAGGGGAAGTTAAAATTATAAAGTCAATAAAGGATGACTGTATATATTAGGTTGTCACTTTTATGAAGAGATTATTTCTGTTTAATTAATAAGATTGACAGTGTATTTCCATTACTTAAAAATACATACAGTAGACTTCAAAGTCCAGCTCAGAATTAGAACACTAATATTCTCACTACTATACGAAAATACACTGCCTTTAGGATAATGAAATTTAACAATAAGTTATCATTTGCTTGTAGTCTTTATTGTGAACGCAAGTAGTTTTAATGGCTTTTAGAATGAATGAGTCTCTAACAAGGGATTTGAAAGGTAATATAATTAAAGAGGCAAAGAAAAGTCATTTCAGTTTAGAGTGGTGTAAAATGCTGACAAGCTGATTCATGGAATAATATTAGAAGACTTTATTGCACACCAACAAATGTCTGCACAGTAACAAAGCCAGTTAATTCACTGTGCTTATTCTAGCACAGCAATTGCAAAATGATGTGATAATCTGAGGAGTACAATGGGTAGCAGTTGTGAAAAATAACAAAAAATAACATTGATTTCAAATGCCAACTTATTATGCACATATATTTTGAGCATAAAGACACAAACTTTGCAGGTTGTAAAAGATTTCCATGTCCAGAATGATTAGCTGTTTGAATAGATTATATTTTTCAAAACTGAATAATCAAATGTTTTATTTTTATGAACCCTTATTATCTTGTATCATCTTGTACTCATTCAATCTTTGAAGCTTCATTGGAGCATTTACAAATTAATTGACTGGGCATTTAAGAAGAACAGATGAAATGTTTCCTCAAGGAGACTGCTTTAAATAGGTGACTTCCTATGGTATAAGACATGGTTTTTAATGTCCTAATCATAAAGTATCTTTTAGCACCTTACACTCGGTATTTTCTCATTCAGAAGACAGGTTTAGTCACAGGACTTAGATTTCAAGGAAATTATGTTTCTGTCAAATAAATTTAAACTGTACTACAGTTAATGCAGGAAATACTCATTTCACTGATATTAAAGAATCTATAGTCTACATGAATACATTCTTTTGTACATTTCTCAAATTCTAGCTAAAAATACCTATGAGGGAAAATATTGATTATCATTGCTCATATATAATGTCGGGTATATGAATTAAAATAATGACTAAAGACAAATGCAATCTCCTTAATGAAGTTAGTGATAGACTGTATTTTTATAATTATTTTATCAATTGTATTTTTTAATAAATTAATTTCATAAGTGTAGTTTTAAAAGTGAAACCAATAGAATTGCTATTGAGATTTCATGTGAAATATGGAACAAATTGTTTCTTAAACCTGACTTCTACAAAACTAGTTTGCACTGACACTAGATTTAGTTAAAATATAAAATCACTTAATATGAAGGAAGTTTTCTAAAGTATCTCTTCTTAAAAAAAAAAAAAACATGTCATGTGTTCACAGAAAAATGAAAGCATCTTCTTAAAAAACTAAGAAATTTACACCTTCCTGTCTGAATATATATTTGCTACTGAAATGCTTCACTGAGCCAGGATTCCTCAGGAGCTGCACATAAGCATGTTTGTGTGTTAGCTTCTTAGATATGCAAGTGTTTGAGCACCGAGAATTTGACACTTCTAAACATAAAGAAAATATATTGGAAATTAAGTAAAACTTTAGATATATCAGCCATTATATTGCAGTTTTACAAAATGTTAAGTGTGTTGCCAATAAGTATATGAAAAAAAGCTCCACATCACTAATAATCAGGGAAATGCAAATCAAAACCACACTGAGATACCATCTTACACCAATAAGAAAGGCTCATATAAAAACAAACAAACAAAACAACAACAATAACAACAAAAAACAGGCAACAAGGTGTGTTGGCACGGGTGTGGAGAAAAAGGAATACTCTTATACTGCTGGTGGGAGTATGAACTGGTCCAGCCAGCCATTATGGAAGGCTGTGTGGAGGACCCTCAAGCTACTGAAAATGCTAGTACCATTCAACCCAGCAATCCCACTACTGGGGATTTACCCAAAGGAGACTTCAATACTTATACAAAGGGACACCTGTACTCACATGTTTATTGCAGCACTATTTACAATTGCCAAGATATGGGAAAAAACTAGAATTCCCCAAAACTGACGAATAGCTGAAAACAGTGTAGTATATTTACACAATGGAATAATATGTATTATTCTTTGATTGCAAAGAAGACAAACATGTCATTTGCAGCAACATGGATGGAGCAAGAAGGAATCATGTTAGCAGAAATAAGCCAGAGAGTAAAAGAGAAATATGGGACAGTCTCACTTATATGAGGGATATAGGGGAAAAAATCCAAAAAATATATGGACAAGAAAAATTTAAAACTGCCAACAGAACTGAAGCATAGAACGAGAGGGGGAGGAGGGTAAAAAAAGGGAGGGGGAAGGCACAGAAGATTAAGACTGTTCATAGGTGACAAGGTGATGGAAGAACCTCAGGGTAGACACTAATGTAATTTATATATGCTTATCTATCTATCTATATATGTGTAATCAATGAAAAAAATGTTAAGTGTAATGCTTATATAATTGATCACCTCTGGTAACTTCATACTAAAATATTTTCATAATCTGATTAATATTTCTAATGAATAGAAGAAATCAGCTAAATCCAGATTAGGAAAATGTTCACACTGACACACATAAACAACTTCCTTATAATTAATTACCTTATGTTGGACAGAAGAGCTAAAATAACACCTCTCTATAGAAGATATGTGGATGACCAACCACACATGAAGAAGAATTCGTTATCATTTACCATCAGGGAAACAGAGACTTAAACTTCAAGAATCCACCTTCTCATACCTATGAGAAATGCCTATAACAACAGGATCGGAAACAAGCATTGGTGAGCATTTGGAAAAAGAACCCTTGCACTCTGGGGATGCCAGTTGATCCCAAACCCTGTGGAAAACACTACAGAAGTTTTTCAAATATTAAAAAAAAAGGTATTTAAAAAATATTTTAAGGAATAATTCTACTCTTTGGGTGGCATGATGATATATCAATAAAAACCTAAAGAATCCACTGAAAAACTCCTAGAAGCCATAAATCAACACAGTGAAAGTCAAGCTACACAATCAGTACACACAAATCTGTTGAGTTCCTACATATGTATTTATTATATAAATAGTAAGCTAGAAGAAAAAGACACCAAGAAAATGTTTCTGCTTAAAGTTGCACCAAAAAGAAACACCTTGGGATAATCTAACAAAGGAGGTTTAAAAACCGCAGAACTATAAGACACTGGCAAAAGAAATAGAAAACACAAAGAAATGGAAACCCATGAGTATTCCCTGCTCATGAATTGGAACAAATGACATTGTTAAGTTGACCATCTTACTCATATCGACAGATAGTGCAATCCCTGTCAGAATTTCATGATATTTTGAACTGTTTACTGTAAAACTTTAACATTCCCCTAGGAATAAAAACAGCACATAGACTTTTCTCATAATATTTACAAACAAACCACACTAAGATACCAAATTATTTGATAGTTTTTCTATTTGGAGGAAGTTAATCTGAGCATTTCAGAATTCTGATATCAGAATTTAAAATTTTATTTTTTGTATCAATCTGTAATCATAAGTATTTGGGAGTGCAGATAGCTCTTACATTCAAGATTCTTTGCCAAGTTCCACATCCAGGACTATGTTGCCCACAAGAGAATGTTAACATTTTAACATTTTAAGCTGTCTCCTGTGAAACTTGTCACCACAATATTTATAGGAAGGATGTGTTCTAGGTAGCTTCAAACTGAAAATTCAGAGACAGATACTTTTTGTGAATGATATTTCTTCTGGTATGTGATGATTATGTTACTCATTATAACAAATTAAAGAAACTTTATCCTTATTAGAATCCATAATACAATTGGTATTGTGATATAGTAATTAATATGCACTTACCTGCTTATAAACCCTCAAGAGCATCTTAAAGGAGTTGGCTGTTCATATTATGGAGGATGAAAGTGAAAACTAAAGAGTTTCTGTAAGTTTCCCAAGGTTACAACATTAATAGATAAATGAAATTATTTTACTTCTTTTCGTACTGTGTTGCTGTGTTTCCTATTTGAATGAAATGTTTTATAATAATACTGTATACAAGAAAATGCTCTATTGGCAGAATCACACATTGATATATAACTTTGGTATTAATTTTAAGCACAGCGTTAAATCATGCTTGTCTGAATATTTGAATCACATTTCCTATAATGCTGTCATTGATAATTATCTTTATGGATAGATCTCTACCTCCATTATATTTTATCTTTGTAAAGACAAAAGTGCATTTAATTTAAATGAAGCATTTTGCAAACTAAAAAAGGAGTTTGAGAAAAGATAGAGACACCCAAATTTCTGCTAATTACTATGCATGGCTACTGACCCTTGGCCTAGAGCTGTGCTTGACACACATCCCGGATTCTACAGTAGGAATAAAGACAGTACCTAGGGAATATTGCACACAATATAAAGCCCTGTTTTTTCAGGCAGTGAGTTACCTTTTAAATTAAAAAAAAAAGGATACTAGTTGTCTTATTTTTCTTATAAAAATGAAAAATAAGAGAATTAAAATCATCAACTTCTATAATATAAGCAGACATTTAATTTGCAATAGGACTTTATTGTATTTGTGTCACTTTATAATAAGTCATCACTGTACAACTCTCTGGAAATTATTTCCTGCAGGAGTTAGGCTCTGTAAAGCATACTCATATCTGAAGAGTGCCATCAAAGATGGACCCAGAGAAAATACAGGTCTTTATATGTGTTTATACACACACACACGTATCCACACATACATACAAGCAAACATACATACAATACATACACATTTTCTATGTGAATTGCAGACAAAATCTGAGAGATCAGGGAATAAATAAATTGGAAGAAAGAATAGGAAATTTGAATTAATGTACTGCCTCAGTAAACATTTATTAAGGTGTTTTTTGCAATTTATTGATGCCCTTTGACACGTTTGTTATCTTTATTTTCTCAAGAAATTTACTTACAAAAATTGTTCAGTTGCCACAAATGAAAAATGGATAATAATTATAATCGTATATGCAATGCCCTTAAACCTTTTCCACGATGTTATGAGCACTTAGCTTGTAAGTTATTAAGCCACAATTAAATTTATACTGTGACGGGAAAGAGCTGTAAAGGAGAAACTTGATACATGAAAATAGTAAATCCCAGTAAAAAGCATGAGCGCCTGCAGCATTGGAAACATGACTCACTCTTCATCCCCCTTCACCTGTAGTTCAGCGTGATGGAAGCGCTGCTACAAGTACGGTTAGCCCAAAACTTAGTTCTTCCTCTCTTCCATCTCCCAGTCAAGGGCTGTGGTGTCTGCCTGGGGAGAGCTGCCAGCAGCCCACACCAACTCTGTTCATGCTAAGTCTATACAGCCTAGAGTTCTGGGGTCTCTTCCTGCATCTCATGACTGTGGGGTGCAGCCCTTATCATCGTTATCCAACTCACTCACAGGTTGGTGTTTTCACTCTCAGAAACACTAGCTGAGAAAGCCGGGTGTGGTGGCGCGCACCTTTTATCCCAGCCTTGGGAGACTGAGGCTAGGAAACGTTTGAGTCTGCAGATTCAAGACTACCCCGAGCAACATAGCAAGACCTAGTCTCAAAAAGTAGCCTGGCGTGGTGGTGCGTGCCTGTAATCCCAGCTTTGGGAGACTGAGGATAGGTATCACTTCAGTCTGTGAATTCGGGACTATTCCAGGCAACATAGTGAGCTCTAACCTCTAAAAAAAAAGACTAGTTGAGAAGACGGAATTCTGCCTCTCACCTAGCCCCCCAAGAGCAGGTTCCCACTTTCCAAACTGAGTGCTCTGTGCCTGGCTCAGAACAGCGCTGCACTGATTATGAGAGAGAAACAGGCTGTATAAGCGTCTGAAGCGCTCGCCAGAGAAGCGGATTTATTTGGACTAGAAAATGGCAGACTTTAAACCTGACACCACATAACAGAAGTTTACCAGAAAGAACCAGAGAAAGACGCTTCTCTATGAAAGTCCTTGAGTTGGAGCATACCTCAAAAAAGGTTTTCAAGTAAAGGGACACCTTTTACTTGAACGTATTTTCTAAGGACTGACCACCTGCCTGGGACATCAAGCCCAATAATCAAGTGAGATAAGATGATGAGAATCAAGAATATCAATCAACCCCTGCAGGAGTGATTCTGAGTCTCCAGACAGATGCATATCCAGGAAGACATCAGCTATTTCCCACTAAAGGAAGACTGCCCTCCACTCAAACAGTTCATCCAAGCGACTGAAGAAATGAAACAGCATGAAACAAGCGCTGGGAGGAGAGTGGACGATAGTCTGCAGTAGCAACAGACTGATAGCTATCTAATAACTAGTTCTACATGTGTGTATACATCGCACGTGAAATCTATATGCTTATAGAGTTCTTTTTCTTTACAGCTTTATATTTTTCTACTCTAGGCTTGTGTAATGACTTTCAGCTGAATGTCAGTTACTGTAAAGTATGCCTTGTATAATGTTGAATATTTTTACATTTCTAAAAATATTCTTGAACGTTGAATACAGATGTGTAAGCACAAAGCAGTCTGATTCAAAGCCTGTTATAATTTGATTCACTCATTAATTATAATTCACCTAATAAGTATAGATACAACATTTCGTTCATAACTGAAAAATGCATTACGTAGAGGCACAAAGAAATCTGTTTGCATATTACAGACAAATAAAGAAACATAAGGAAAAACTGCCAAATATGGTAAACATACACTTTCAGCACTAGTAATTTTAAGAAAACTCTGTAACAAGCTGTCTTTTAATAAAACACTTAAAATTTACTCGATTAAGAAAGATTGTAGCACCTAGAGAATTTATGAGCATTAAGATATTTGTTTAGTAAGTTTGAAAAGTAAGATTTATGTATTAAAGTTTTAATTACAAAACTATTTTTAGAAGCAGTAAAAATATTTTAAAGTATGGTAATTGCTTCTCATTTTATTTTTTTATAATGCTTTATTTACTTTATTTTTCCTAAGAAGTACTGTAATGTACATGTAACTATAGATACACACACACATATATATATGATTTATTGATTTAAATTTAATTTTTTTATTTATTTAGATATAAATTTCAGAACATTGTAATTCCAGGGGTTACCCCCTCCCTCCCCCCCCCTTTTCCCTCCTGCTCAAAGTTGTGCACTTAAGTTTGTTGCTTAGCTTGTTTTGACTTTTCCTCAAGTCCTTTGTTTATTTTTTCACTATATCCCATATATTAGTGAAACCATTTGGTTTCTGTCTTTTTCTTTATGACTTGTTTCTGCTAATATGATTTCTTCTAAGTACATCCATGTTGTTATAAATTCGTCACATTTTCATTTTTGATTGATGAGTAATATTCCATTGTGTACATATACCGCATTTTTTTTCATCCAGTCATCTGTTTTGGGGCATTTAGGTTGCTTCCATGACCTTGCAATTATAAATAGTGCTGCAGTAAACATCTGAGCACAGGTGTCCCTTTGTACCCACATTGAGGTCTCTTTTGGGTAAATTCCCAAGAGAGCAATTGCTGGGTCAAATGGTAGTTCCATTTTCATTAACTTGAGGGTCCTCCACACAGCTTTCCATAGTGGTTGGACTAGTTTACATTGCCACCAGCAGTGTAGTAGTGTTCCTTTCTCTCCACATCCTTGCCAGCAATTCTTGTTGTCCATTCTTTGGATGTGGGCCATTCTTACAAAACACTCCATGAATTACAGTTCAGAAATTCCTTTCTAGAAACATCTACAGAAGGTAAAATAATGAAGGAAAACATAAACAGATGGAACTACATCAAACTAGAAAGCTTCTGTACAGCAAAAGAGACAACAGAAAAAACTAAAAGATGCCCAACCGAATGGGAAAAAAATTTTGCCCTCCACATGAGTGACAAGGGATTAATACCGATGATCTACAAGGAAATAACACAACTAAACAAAAGCAAATCAAAAAGGCCAATCAAAAAATGGGGAGAAGAACTAAAAAGACACTGCTCCAAAGAGGAAATACAAATGGCCAACAGGTACATGAAAAATTGCTCAATGTCACTAGTAGTAAGGGAAATGCAAATCAAAACCACACTGAGATACCACCTTACACCAGTAAGAATGGCCTACATCCTATATATATAATTTAAAGAATAAAATTAAATGATAGCAAATTTCCTCATTTCTTCTTTCATTTAATGAGGGTTGCCTGGCTAAATTTTTAATCTTTAAAAATCTAATTAATTTTAGTATATTTCCTATATTTGTAGTTCCCACATTTTATGACAATTTTCACAGGTTTCAGCAACATAAAATTACCTTCATTGTATGTATTTATACATTATTTGAAGCATCTTCTCTGTTTAGTATTGCACTTTATTTCCTTTATATTTGTCAATTCATTATGAATTCCTCAACTAATTTGTGGACAAGATTATTGATTGGTCAGTAGTTACAGCAAAAGTTCCTGTTTAGTATGAAATAAGTTTTTGCTGCAAGTTCTTTGGAAACTGAATTTCATTTTAAAAGTTATATAGCCTGTGAAGAAACTGATATTTTTCAGTGATTAAGTAATATATAACATTGGACTACACAAAGAATTGTGTTCCAATATGAAACATTTATAGTGCATTTTAGAATAGTTATTTTATGTTAATGTTAAGCATATTAAGCACTTAATTATTTTAAATGGAAATGTATTTTTAATCCCTTAATTTATTCTGAGTATATTTATAGTAGTAGTGATACTCTTTGTGGTTCTTATATGCTGTTAATATCTTCAGTGAAATATAGTTGATATTTAATATTTATTGTAATCATGTCATATATTAAAATAAATTTAATTATAAATGAAACAGCATGATTTTCATTTATATAAAATATTTGATATAATTACCTAATTGCAATCTTTTAGTAAAATATAGCTATTGCTTTCAAATGCAATCATTCATTTTAGCTGTCTCTTTAAAATGTTAAATCTTATAATTATCTTTTAATTAGAGGTTGAATTATATTTCACTGGATAGATTATCAGTCTAATGAGTTCTAAGGCAAATGCTAGTATTTTGTAAGGAGAAAAGAATGCATCGATTAATTCTCTTTTGTACAATCATATTGCAATAACATTTGTTCATCTTTTTTTCTTAATAGACACATTTTAGAGCCATATATAAAAAATTCTCTATTTTTTTTCATTTTGTTACCTAAGCTGTTTTTAACATCTAGCTATGAGGTTAGTAACAAACAGAAAATATACACTCTAAACCGACATATAATGATGACCTGTACTTCCACAACACAGGTTAATTAATCAAGGATTTCTTTTTTTTCCCCCATTGGATCAAACTGGGAGTAGATATCAGTTATGGGAGTGTCAGAGTATGAGAAAGTAATCCTTTTTTTATTGATTTTTTTTAAAGTCATACTCTATACTTTAAAATTAGTCATTAATAGAAGTCAGTTCACCTTAGAAATGACACTGTATAACGATAAAGTCATACATCATAGTCCTTGGACTTCTATTATTTCTTTTGATTACAGTCATTAACATACATTTATGAACCCAACAACACCTCCGATGCCATCATTTTTTCTTTCCTTTTCCTTTTTTTTTCTATTCGTGGGCAGCATTGTTTCTATAATAAAAGTGTAATGCTTGATTTTGTTTGTCCTTCTTTATCTAAAATTTGAGGCTCTTTTCTTTTCTTTCATTTTCAAGTAAAGTTAGTTTTGTCTGAGAAACTATTATTTATTCAGTGACTTTTTGATGGTCTCAAAATTGTCTTCTAACCGGGTGTGTTTTATATTGCATAAGGTGCAATATAATGCATCTTTTTTAGGTAACACAATTTAGTTGTTTTTAGGTAAACAACTGAAGATCAAAGCATTCAAATTGCTTTTGCTGGTAGCCAGTTGATAACAAAGAATTTTTACTTCTTTGTAATTTAAACTTCTCATAATGATGTTACATATTTTACATATCAAATTTTGCATTTAATTCTGTGATACTAAGATACCAACCGAGAACTATTGAATTGTGAGGTTAAAATTATATATATATATATATATGTATATATATATATATATATATATACATATATATATATATATAATTGAGGTAAACTTCTGAGAGCAAGCAGATTTATTTTGCCTTATAAAGGTATCTCAATAAAAATAAAATAGTAAAGGAAAAAGTTCATAATAAAATGTCTTCCTTCTAAAAGTTTTATATGAATTCATTACTAAAAACACCTCATATGTAGTAAAGCAAATGTAACACCATGTTCCCAGAGGAACTGCAGAGATTACTGTATTATAAAGAATGTATGGATGGTAATCACTATCAAACCTTTCTTCAGTTCATTCATATAGCCTCAGGGAAAAATCAGATGCATCATGGCAGATAATAGTGAATTAAGTAGACTTAACCAAAAGGTAATTGCTCTTGTACTGAATGTGGTGCCTTAATAGGGTGGATCAGTAAGGTCCCAGGATATTGCAGGCCATATAAAATTTAATATCCAGGAGTAAATACAGTTCTTTAAAGATATAGAGACAAGATCCATGATATTTTTTTTCTAGCCTTGGGCTTTAATATTTTCTACATGATTCCTTTCATATCTCTGTTAATATAGCTTAGATCATATATAAAGTTTACATTGTATCTATAATTGGTTCTCCTTCCTTAGGCAACGTAAAAGTACTTAAATAGCATTTGCCTTTGAAATTAGTACACCATGCAAAGAGAATGTAGCTCATTTTCCAATGTAGATATCCAGTTTATACAGAGCTTGCAAATACTGAGTAACTTTTAGATCTTCAAAATCTATTCCCATTGTATAGTGTTTATCATTCTTGCTCCTTAGGGGATTAATTCTTCAGGTCTCCATATTCGTGTCTTTTCTTTTTAAGTGAGATGCTTCCCTAACACAAACAGGATCTTTCTAACTAGGGGTTAATCACTTTAAACCTTAGATAGTTACTTCAATGTATAGTTCCTAGCCAAGGCAAGTTCTTCAGCTTTAAAATAGCTGTACAGTATGGGTTAATGTACAGGTTAAATATCCTTCCTTGAATATATAAAATATGTAACTTGTAGAGTTTTCATTTATGCTTTAAAGTCAGAACTAAATAAAATAATCATGGCTTTATTTTCTTAGTCTATACTGCCCCTTTATATATACATATAGTTTGTTTATACTTACCAGTTTATGCTAGCAATTTATGTCAAAAAGGGGGGATGATGTAGCAGAGTATTTTGTACAAATATTGGTAAAGAAAAATCACAAATATACCTTCAATATCAATTCAAATTTTATGTGACAAATATTAGAGGATATATTGTCAATTAAGCCTTTAATTTTTAAACATAGTAATTGACTCTGACTTGACTGTGTCATTTTGTAAAAGTTCAGTTTTCTAGTCACTTTTAGTAATTTTCAAGCACAGATTTATAGATATATTATGAAATAAGTTAGTATCAAACATTACAATAAACAAAAAAAATGTTGTACAGTTGACACATACTTCAAAGGACTATTTGCTCAAAACGCAATGCAGCTTGCTATAATAGGCTTTGTGGTATAACTTTTTTTTTAAATGTTGGGTTAGAATATGTTTTAGCAGATGAATATAAAATATCTCACTTAAAATATTAACAACTTCACAGGAAGATACAAGGAGTATCTGTAAAATACTTTGAAAGTAGTTCACACTGGAGAACAGATGTTACATTGGAAGGAATATGCATTAGTTTCTATGCCATGGAACAAACTGTCACTTTCTTCAGTAGCCCCGGGGTTACCTGTCACAGTGTGTCTGGACACAACCTAGCTAGATTCTCTGCTCAAGGCCTTGCAAGACAGTCCAGGTGTTTCCCAGATTTGTTTCCTCTTGTCCCATGAACCTCAGGATCTGCTTTCAAATAGATTCAGGTTCTTGGCAGCACTTAGTTGTTCATTGTTGTTTCTGGCTGACTCAACAGAGTCTTTGCAGCCGGGCATCTGACTGAGCCAGCAGCATGGTGCATGGCGTTCAGAGGTGGGTCTCCAAGACTGTGCCCTGATCTGGACACTCTTGCAGTTCACCCTCCCTGAGCTGTGTTTTCAGTCTAGGTACTAGTGTCTGGCTCCCAATGAGTAAGATAACAGCACTAATAGTCAGGGAAATGCAAATCAAAACTACAATGAGAGACCATCTTACACCAGCAAGAATGGCCCACATAAAAAAAAAAAAAAAATGGCAACAACAAGTGCTGGCAGGGCTGAGGAAAGAAAGAAACACTCTTACACTACTGGTGGGAATGCAAAGTGGTCCAGCCACTATGGAAAGCTATGTGGAGAACCCTCAAACAACTGAAAATGGAACTGCCATTTGATCCAGCAATCCCACTCCTTGGAATCTACCCAAAGGATACAAAAACACTAATTTAAAGGGAAACCTGTACTCAGATGTTTATTGCAGCAGTAGCCAGAATATGGAAACAACCCAATTGCCCAAAAACTGACAAATGGGTGAAAAAGTGCTCTGTGTACACAATGTAATATTAGCCAAATCAAAAAAGACAAACATGCCATTCACAGCAACATGGATGGAACTAGTGGAAGTAAGTCAGGAAGAAAAAAGGGATATGGGATGGTCTCACTTATATGAGGGATATAGGGAAAACAAACAAATAAACTTAGAAGAAAAAAATAAAACTGCCAAAGAACTGAAGCATAGAGCAAGAAAGGTTAAGGTACAGGAGATTAAGATGGTACACAGTGATAAGGTGATGGGAAAACCTAGACAATGATGTATTGTATATGTATATGTGTATATGTGTATGTATAAATGTATATGTAATCAACAACAACTTTTAAAAAAAGAACCATGAAAAACAAACAACAACAACAAAAACAAAATGAGACAGCATTTCCATGGTTAGCTCGGTAACTCTCTGACTGAGACTCTGAAGATGAAAAGATGCTTTGGTGAGTCATGCTCTTGGGAGAGGCCCACAAGGCAAGGAAATGAGGGGGGTCCCTGGCAAAGGATCATGAGAAACAAGTCCTCCCAACAGCCAGTTCCACCATGACCTGCAGAAATGTGAGAGAGAAATGTATCCTTTTTAAATTAATTTTAATCCTCTTTTAATACATTTTGAGCTAATATATTGTTATAAAAGTTACAAAAATTGTCACTTGCAGAACCACTTGTTTTTTTGTTGGTGGTGTTACATGGATTTCTCTGTTCTATTTTGAAATGTGCATACTTTCCAAATTTAATGTAGTAGAAAATCATTCATTTTAATGGTTGAGGTAATTATGAGATATGATGGCAACTACTTAAAATCTTGGTATTTTTAAAAATATTTCTTTATATAGTTTTATATAGTCATATATTTTGTTGATTCTTTATTCTCTTTTCTAGTTTTACCCATAATTTAGTGATTTACAATTACAGAAATAGTCAATTTTATAACCCCTCCCCCACTCTAATTGATTTTCTCTCTTCCAAGGTTCCCCTTAAAAATGACACAGTAAAGGGATGTTTAGATGTCATTGCAAATGTTCATAATTGTCATGAAACATTATCATTGCTCTTCTTGTAGGTCAGGCTCCCTCCTTCCAGCTCCCTGGATTGACCCAGGCTTGTCTAGAGTAGTTATTTAGTATCTGATTCTTCTTTTATAAATGCTTTCCAAAAAAATTGCAACTGTAAATCCCTCTCATTTCATCCATATCATCCAACATATAAATTATATCATTAGTTACAATTTATTCTTCCTAGAGATCCTTCAAGGGTCCTTTTTGCCATTTCTCTTCTTTTATGGAGACCTTCACTCATATCTCATTTCTGTTGCATTGAAGGCATCGTAGATAGACAACCCACTAATTCCTTCAGGAGAATGTCCTTTTTACTATGTTCAATTCATCATTAACTGTATCTAATGTACCTTTAATTTTGCTGATTTCTTTGTTCCTTTTTGTATCACATTTCACCCTGTGTCCCTGTTTAATGAAACATGAGAGATATATTTCAAAATTTTGCATATCATGAGGCTCTTTCACTAGAGATCTCCAAAATCCACCTTGTTTTTCCTTGAGAATATGAAATATTTACTTGCTATTTTCACCATTTTTTTCTGCAAATTTTAGACCATGTTGTGCTGTCTTTTGTTGCATTTTCCTACTTTTCTCATTGTAAACTTCAGATTTACTTTTTGTATTTTATATTTTTAAATGTATTGATTTTTTTTTTTAAGTTCTCATAGCTGACAGGCAGTGGTATTCTCAAATTGTAAACCTAAGAGATGTAGTTCTGAAGTTCTGATTAATCTAGTGTTTCATGGGTACATGTTTTCATTCCAACTTTTCATCTTTATTTTTCAAACTCTCACTTAATTTCGGACCAATTGAGATTTTTTCTTGCCATCTTTTTTTACCATTTTCTCTAATTTCTTTAAGCTTTCCTGTTTTACTTTTTAAACTTTGAATATTTGCACTGTGATTATTTTACTAGACCTCTATTATTTTTTTTTCCATGATAGAGGCTATGGTATTTGGTGGTCTTTGGCAATAACTCATTTGCAATTGGTACCTGGAAACACTGTATTGTCTATGTACCATGTGGGTATGAACAGTGCTAGGAGAAAACCAAGGCATTCCCAATCAGTTCTCCCAATACTGATTACATAGAGAAAGAACCATTCCCAGATATGGCAAGGCTCTGTGTACATATTAGAAGGCTGAATGAGCTGTTGAGCATCTAAAGACCACAGATTTCATTATACCTGTGCAGAGCAGAAATCATGTGGTGTAAATGTTACCTGTGTCAGTACTGACCACAGGCTTAGACTTGACATCAAAGGAATTTACAATTTTTTATGACTACAAAAATCACAAAGGCTGCTTTTTGATTCGAGAATATGGCATAGAATTCAAACTTCAATGTTTATAAAGAAATCAGTCTTAAGTTTGTGTTGGGTGGCCAGGTTATATTTATTTGTGATCTGTCTATGTTTTCTTGCTTCAGGCCATTTTCTCGAATCACATCTCCATTGCTTTGCTGCTTTTCGTATGGCTCTGGTGTCGGGCTTTGGGGCTCTTGCCTCCTGCCAGTGTTGGTCAAGAAATTTCTCTGAATTCAGTCTTTGAGACTAGGTCTCACTATTTTTGCCCGTGGAACAGCAAGCTCTCGTTGCCCAGGGTACCACAGACTCAAGCAATTCCAGCAAGATTTGCCTGAACCCAACAACACAGTCCCTCATGCAGAGAAAAGAATAACATAGGAAAGAGACTAATGGACTCAGCGCAGCTAATAAACAACAAAGAGTGGGGTGTGAGAGAATGGAGGGAGCACTGGAGGGAGGAGGGAAGGGGAAAAAATTTATAACAGAGAGGTTGTAACCCAAAGAACAAAATGTAATTGTTTATATTTAAAGAAAGAAAGAAAGAAAGAAAGAAAGAAAGAAAGAAAGAAAGAAAGAAAGAAAGAAAGAAAGAAAGAAAGAAAGAAAGAAAGAAAGAAAGAAAGAAAGAAAGAAAGAAAGAAAGAAAGAAAGAAGGAAAGAAAGAAGGAAAGAAGGAAAGAAAGAAAGAAAGAAAGAAATCACTGGACTCCAGCTCTGCTCTGTAGCTTATGACTTGTTCGTGCCCCGTAACATAGCTTGGACTAGCTGAGTCATCATAATGGAGATGTACTTGGCCTCTCATTGCGTCACACACTGTCACTTCCAGGGATGAGGTTGTAACTATGCAGCATTTTAAATGCCACCAGATCATCATAACATAAATTTTCCCCACATGCTGCTTGTCAGTGTGGATTGATCATATCAAAATGAAAGTTAAGAGAATAGTAAAAATTTAAACAGTAATGTTTTAGGCAGGTAGTGTTAATTAGTTTGATATCTAGTTATATGATGATGTATTTTAGTTCTGATGCAACTATATCCTAGCTTTAAGCCACACTGAAATGCACATCAACAACACAAAATGAAACATTTTCACAATATTCCCAATTCACAAAAAAATGCCATAAAATTAGACAAGTTAAAAACAGTATGTTACCAGTAAGAATGGCCCACATCAAAAAAACAAAACTAAACTAAAAAGACAAACAAACAAACAAAACAAACAGGCAACAACACATGCTGGCGTGGATGCGGAGAGAAAGGAACACTATTACACTGCTGGTGGGAATGTAAACTAGTTTGGCCACTAGAGAAAGCAGTGTGGAGGACCCTCAAATTAATGAAAATGGAAATACCATTTGACCTAGCAATCATTCTTCTGAGAGTCTACCCAAAGGAGACCTCAATATTTACACAGAGGGACACCTGTACCTAGATGTTTATTGCAGCACTATTTATAATTGGAAGGACACGGAAACAACTCAGGTGTCCCAAAATAGATGAATGGATGAAAAAGATGTGGTATTTATACAGAATGGAATGTTACTCATCAATTAAAAATTACAAACTTTATGCATTTGAGAGAACATGGATGGACCTAGAAGAAATCATATTAGCAAGAACAAGTGAGAAAGAAAAAGACAAAAATCCAAATGGTTTCACTAATATATGGGACATAGGAGAAACAAACAAAAGGCCAGTAGGAAAAGTCAAGACAAGCTAACATCCAAACTAAAGTACACAACTGGGGATGGAGGGGAAGGATGAGAGGGAGCAGTCAGGGAGGGGAAGTAGTAGGTGAACCCTGGGGAATAAAAAATGTATAATAAATATATGAATAAATTATGAAAATAAAAATAAACAGTAAGTCATTGGAGTAGAACTTCTTCACCTACACACTGGAATAAGATGGCTACTACTTCTCTCTGATTTAATTAAATCATATTTAATTACTGAAGCTTAGGAAATGCATTCAGGGTCCTGAGCATGCTTAAGATTATTTACTTTTGAGGGCTGGTGGTTTTACAAGTTGAGAATCGCAAAACTAATATTGATGGTGAATTAAAAAGTAAGAAAAACTTGGGGGATGTTCTAGGCTCTTGACAAGCGAGCAGGTGGCAGTTGGGTTTTCGAGAAGCCAGTGTTAGAAAAATGAGCCTCAGCACATAGACCCTCGAGACAACATGCTAGAAAGAGAGAAACATAAAGTTAGTACACCCTGAGGTGATGAAAGCAGGTAATCAGAGAAACAAGAACCATTCAAGGACCAATCAAGGAACGGGAACTGTACCCAGCCATTTCTCCAACTATGGAGACTGGCAATCAAATGACAAGGACACCAAAGTTGGCAAGAAGCAGGTTTATTAGTGCTGGGACTGACCCAGCAGACTCATATCCACTGACTGAGTGAACACCCCTACTCAGAAGTTAAGGGTTTACATATTCTTTACCTACTTTGTTGTTATCGGTGGTCTATCATGGGTGATTTTGTGATAATAGAAAGTCAAATATTTGATCTTGCCTTCATATACTCGTTCATGTTGGAACGAGTATAAGTTGTGTACAATTACATAGCAACTATTTGGGTCCAGAGCTGAAATTGAAATTTCTATGAAAGAGAACTACCCTCATTCACTATTTTTAAACACTGGATGGTATTGAAATATGCTTTGGCTACAGAGTTGACCATGTTCTTTAAATTAACTCAACCTAAAAATTACAAAGCAAAGAAACAATTGCTAATATATAAAACTTGCACTATAATAATGCCATACAAAACTGTTTGATATTAGTGATGTCAAATTACACTTGCCATGTGTCAAAATTAAAATAAAAAGTGAGGCTTCCAGCCCTCTTGCCCCAGACTTGCCATGAATAATGTTTTCCAAGCTTGAACTACCATTCCAAGAGCTTCTTCCAGAAGGAAATTTCCAAATGCAATCTACTTAACTGTTCAGTTGAAGAGCTTGTACCTATCCTGCAATTGAAAGTGATTAATCTGTGGCATAATGATATGCTAAAAGGCAATTATCAATAGAAGAATCTGAGAGAATTTGATAAGTGCCTTGCAAGCCTTGAATAAGCTCAATTAAAATCATCTGCTCATTGATTTATATTGGTATTTGTCAGTACCTGTCTTTGTGAAAAGACATTTTCAAAGATGAAATATGAAAAATCTCATTACGTATCTTCATTAACGGATAAACATTTGCAGTATTTTTTTTATGATCGGGAATGCTGACTTGGAGTGTTAATGTAGTGAAATGTTGCCTTCTATTTTAGTTGGCAAGGGGTCCCTTAATAGATCACCATAAACTGGGTGCCTTAAAAAAACAGATTTGCTTTCACCTGTCTAGAGAGTAGGAGTTGGAGGTTGGCATTTTGCAAAACTGGTTCCTCCTCTGGGCTTTTCCATAGCTCACCTTTAGGTGATTTAGTGACAGTCATTAGTGTCGCTTACAAACTCATCACCCTGATCCTATAATTATACTGCATATTTCTTTTGTTTTTCTGTCTCCAAATGTTCCCATTATGAGGATACCAGTCATGTTGGATCAGGATTCTTCCTGAAGACCTCATTTTGTCTTGGATACTTTTACAAAAACCATAGCATCAAATAAGATTACATTCTGAGGTGCTGAGGTTAGAACATCAACATGTTCATTTGGGGGAACACAATTCACCCTTTATCTCCACTTGCAAAGTAAAAGCCCATTTGCCTTCTTAATAGAACTCAATGAGAAGGTATGCACCATGATATTTGAATGTCATCTGTGATCATTTATCTGATCCTTTTTAGTACTACAGCTCTACTCTCTTCCTCACCTGGTCATTCCTGTCAGTTTCAATGTATTCACATTTCAACCTCGAATCTGAAGTAAAGGTAGGACTGCATTCATGAAGTTTCAGCAAGCTGCGGCTTTATATTCAGTTACTTACCTTGCTGGAGATCCAAATGTTCTAGCTCCTGACCCTCTTGCATTTTCTTGAACGCTTGTATCTATCTACAGTCATTTTCCTAAAACAATTTTTCCTACTCTACTGAGTGAGTCACCCCATGGCCCTCACCCTTCTATGTGTCTGGCTTGAGGGTGGCCTGTGTCTGATTCAGTCTGCAATGCACAGCCCCTTAATCATCAGTAGGAATATAAGCATGAACATTAAAATCATCTTCCTGTCAGTGACATGTGTGAGGAAATGAAAAGACATAAAAACTAATTATTAGGACATAATTTAAATATTGGAAATATAGAAAATGAAAGGTTTTGTTCTGTAGTAATGTCACTAAGACTATGTGGATCCATGCCTGCATCGTAAAATGTAGTTTGCCCTTTGGGGTCTGTGACTCTCTGTTCCCGAGGGAATGGCTAAATCCCTTTCAAAGTCTGGATCAGCTCCCAGTGTTTTGTCACTTATGCTTGTGAAGTCAAGAAGCATCTACTAGAGTCCCCAGGATATGATTTTTGGTCAGTGCCATTTCCTCAGAAATATCCTCATTCTTTTCATCATCATCATCACATTTCTGATTTCTGCTGATCAGATCATTTCACACCATCATTTGTGCTACAATCAGAGGCTGCTAAGTAATTCTTAGAGATCTTCTGGGTTATAGTCTCTTTCTTCCACTTGGTCCAGTTATGTACAACCCTAGTTTATTCTGTTTCTTGGCCTTGGCAGGTGGGAGAGGAACTTGTATGTGGGGAGGCACACCATTGCTTTGCAGGAATGAAATTCCTTGAATATTTCCCACAGTAGAGGTTTTGTGCTCTTAACAGGAAGGTTGACCACTCTAGGGACTTAAAGAGATCAGGGCATCAATTTCTTCGGAGGCTTCTATCCAGATATTTTCAAGTGGAAGAGCAAGGGCAATAGTAATCACCCTTTCTGAAACTTAAAATATCTACGCCATCCTGAATTTTGCCTTCAGCTTTTCTTCCTCTCCTATTGCTTGACATCAACCAAAATGACCTTTTGCATTTCATATGTAATCTCCATCGTTTATTTCTAATTGGCTCTATTACCTTTGTGTGAGTTGTGTCTTACTTATGGAAAATACAAGCCATTCCTCTCCCTGGGAAGTCTACCACAAGGTCCTAAGCTATTCCCCTCCATGGGAAGTCTACCACAGCTCCCAAGGAATATTTTGGCACTTGGACTGTCACCTGTTGCCCCCATGCTGGCTGGAAGCAGTCTTCATTACCAATGAGACAGGGGTAGTCCCCTCCCCAAAGCCTGTTTTGTGAGGTTCCTCCCACTTGAGTTAATTCAGGACCTGTTGGAAGAAGATGCTGACGTATGGAGTCTGCAGTGTAGGACTTTTCTTGGAGTGTTATCGTGATAGACACTGGGAAGAAAGAGCAGAAGTAGGCAGGCAAGGACTTCTGATGGTGGTGAGGAGAGAACAAAATGGAAATAGAGAAGAAAGAAGAACAAAGTTGCAGACTATGGTATACTCATGATTGCTCACCCAACTGAGATGTTTGGGGGCAAAAAATAGCCATTATCTGTGTATCTTCCTAAGTTCAGTTCCGGCTGGACTGTTGACTGGGAAGAGGAAACCTCTGCTCAGAAGCTGAGGCAGATCCAAAATTCAGAACAGTTAGCTAAGTGCTGCCAGCTAGATCTACTTCTTGAAGTTCAAAGACAACTTATTTCTTGAAAGAAGGTCTAAGCAGTACATTTTTTTTGCCATCTATTTGCTTTCTTCTCTCTATGGCTTTATTATGGCTTTAAGAGAAGTAGATCTATTCTGACCTGTGTTCCCTATGCCAAAGAAAATATTTTGCATCAGAAGAAAAGGTTAGATAATACATTCTCTCTCACCAAAAAATATATTTGTATTTACATGCTGAGCGAAGTTCTTGAATAATGGATGAAATTCTGCAATAGTTTTAATAATGTTATTATTTCCCAAGTCATATGGATGATTTTTTCCTGAATATTTGTATGTATATGTGCTCCCTGCATTGGCACAATAAAACATTTTTACAAATAATTAATTATTTTTACATGATGCAATTTAATATTTTAGCAAGATATTTAAATTTTAGGGAATCTTTTAGTTTTTATAGACAATGATAGATCTTGCTAGGTTGTTTTAAAAATCTATTCCTGCACTGAGCTACCTATTTAATTTTTGTCATCTGTTCCTATGCTAGCAATTTGGTTAACATTGTCTGGTGAATGCAGGGACCTGTGCTTAGGCAATTTCCCTCTAAATATTGTTAAACATTGGAAGAGCTTCCAAGTACATTAGACAGTGTTGGTTTTCCTTCTGTGGTTTCTATAGGTTACCAAGAAACTACTTTTGCTCTTGCCTGCACTGTCACCAAATTGCCTCAGTATAAAGGCATCTATCTGTCTTGTGGCTGAGATTCCAATCAGATGACCCATGGGTCACTTTTGCTAATAGCAAATATAATATGACCACCAGTATCATCTTTTTATCATAGATGCTGTTGTACCTCGGAATGACCAAGTGGCAGATGGATAACACCCACGGGCAGCATCTGACTAAATCTCTCATCTGAAATTTGAAGAACTTGAGATTTGAAAAGTCCAGGATCTTATAAGATCTGTGTGAGGCTATTTTCAATGCATCAGCATCAATGTTAGAACAGTTCAGCATCATCACTGCTTCAGCAAAGAGAAAACAACTCACTGTGTCAGGCACATATGAAATAAACTGCATGCAAAAGATGTTGATAAGAACCCTCACTGCTAATATTTTGCCAACCATGTTCTACGAGTCTGCATAGTCATATTTCATTGAGTCAATTAATGATTTTTTAATGAATATCTTCATGTTAGTTCCTTGGTAGATACTAGGAAAAGTTTAAATGTTTTGAAGGCATGGTCAACACATTTTCCTGGTAGAAAGGTGTGTGTGTGTGTATGTGTGTGTGTGTGTGTGTGTGTGTGTGTGTGTGTGTGTGCATGTGTTAGGGGTGGAGGGACAGAGAAGGGAGGGAAGGATCAAGAGAGGTAAGGGGCAAGAGGTGATATGTACACAATTGAGAGCTTGGCTCAGTTTTGGTAAATGACTGGTAAAACATTAAATATGCTTGACAGCCATCACCAGCTATGGTTTAATCCCAAAGAATATGAATTATCCACTGAATATGCATAAGTGAAAAGGCTGTAAGTTTGCATGTTTTGCAGGTAAAAGATAGCATTTTCAGAAGCTTTTGATCTGCCCAGTAATTGAGCAGGTACTATGAATGATGATTCACCTATGTTCCTCTCTCCTATGTGGCACTTCTGTGTTGCTAACATCTTGTGTTAATAGAATGCATTTGTTATGATGAATGAAACAGAAATGGCAAGCTACTACCAATTGAATCACATAGTGTACACTAAGGTTCTTTGTGTAGGTCTGTGGGTTTTGAAAAAAATAAGGGAATGGAGCTACTATTATGGATTAGCATCTTATATAACAGTTTCACCACCTTAAGATCCACTTATCCTGCATATATCTGCCTCAGTCTCTGGAACCCCTAAAAACCCCAGGTTTGGGGGCAGCTCCACAGTTTTGTCTATTCTGGAGTGTCTGTATTTGGAACCATACTGTTCACAGGTATTTCAGACCAACTTGGTTCCTGTAGCCCTTTCATATTTCTCAGTATCTTTTATGTAACTTGAGATCTTAGTAGTGTTTGAATATTGAACACTATTTCAGAGCATTTCAAGAGAGATTATAAGCTGTGCCCAGGAAAGAGATTTGTGCATGTTTGCAATAGCTTGTTCATAATAATCAGAAACTGCAAACAGACAAGTGACCATCCACACGATGATGGATGAATGAACTATGATATATCTATATTTAGAGTTTTTCAGCTCTTTCTGTTGTTGGTTTTTAGTTAAATTACATTTGGTTCAAGAATCTAGTATAATTTCTATTGTCTTTTAAATGTCGTAAGGATTATTTGATTTGAGAATATATGATGTGTAATTTCTATTATCTTCTAAATGTTGAAAAGGTTATTTTATGCACAAAATATGATTATATTGGCAAATGTCCCTTATGGTGCAAGTGATAAGCAATTTGATTCTTTTTAGATAGAATGTCCTACAAATACTGATTATTTAATGGATGGTACTGTTCTTTCAACTATGATGTTAATTTTTTGCCTGCTGTATCTACTGATTGTTGAGAAAGTGGAAATCTCCATGTAGTTTCTCTATTCATCTTTGTATTTCTGCATTTTTCCCTCATATTTTGAGACTCGGCTATGCATTACTTGTATTCACAACCATATTGTCATGAAGCTTTGCATTTTTAATAATGATGTAATGTCTTTCTTTATCTCTGACAATAGACCTATTCCTGAAGTCTGCTTCTCTAAAGTGAATAATCAACATTGGTCTTCTTTTTTGGCATAAATTAGCACATTGCA